>BRDA01012827.1:139584-197084 GCA_036984385.1 Crenuchus spilurus | reverse complement strand
CTGTCAGAACAAAACAACACCATTCCAGCCAATCAGCAACAGGGGCGGTTTGTTTTTGTGCACAGGACAGGGGGAAGGCTAGCGGCTACGTGCTAAACTCTATGTATTGTCTAAATAGCTGTCATATACAGTGTCATGGTATTTGTAAGTAGTCTTATGACCACAAACATCTTGCTAGCCCAGTTATACATCTCCATGGATTGGCGGGGGGGATTGGCAGAGCTTCTGAAGGAGCCCTTTGCTGTTGAACTGAATTATCAACATCTTTTTTCCAGAATCAATGTCTGCCCTCGTAAACTAGGTATTTTGGATGCTTTGCCCTCTAGTGGTGTAGGTAACTGTCTGTGTTCTATTAATGTGAATGCTGAGGTGGACGTGGCCTCTGCTAACAGTTCATTTAATAGCTACAGTAGCATAAAAATGGATTCGATTAGCCAATATTGCATTTCACAGACAGTGAGCGCAAAAATAGAGTGACTGGATCAGCTTGGCAGTAGAAAAGCATTGGGCTATTGTACCAGGGGAGTATAAAGGAATGACTTAATAGAATCCTCTGCCGTCAATAAAGGGGATGAATAATGTATGGGCGACAGGTCTGACACTGCATGTAAATCATCTCTCAAGCCTCAGAGCCATCTCACCTCTTTCTAGCCTTCGTCCCACCTCTAAATGTCATGGCGTCTGTTGTGTTGACACAGTCACAATCAGGGCAGTGTAGATGCAGTCCAGTAATGATGTTTAGAAGGCTGGTGTGGCTTTAATGTGTGTGTTTGCTGTGGATGAGAACTGGATGATACTGTTTTATTTTCAGTCTGTTGCCAAATCTGAAATCAGGGCTAGTATCTCAATGCCATTGCTGTTTTGAGTTATCTTCCTAAGGGAAACTTGGATTTTGACTTGTACATTTTGAAATGGAGAACATCAAACAGTATTTCATAGCCTTGCATCGCGTTGCAGAAGCTGTCGATATGATAGAACTCCAGAAGAGCTTCCGTTAGCAGATGCTAGTCAGATCCTACCATGGCAGGTCCTAGTCTCAGTGTCTTTGTGCTTTGTCCTGTATTTGTTGATGTAAACATTGAGAGCTTGCACTGTATTTAAGTATGACTATGTGTATTAAAGGCTGTATAATGGCATTCATTATACAGCTCTTCAGAATGCTTCAGGAAATTCCATTAATTTGAAAGGGCCAGGTCTGGTATTTGTTCATAATGCCTGCTGGAAAAAGAAATTATTGACCGCTGCCATTGGCAACAGATTTTGTGCTTCTGATTTACATCCTTCATATCATTCTGCAATTCTTCACACATCATTCGTCTGGTCACTTATTGTAACAGAGATGAATGGTGATTTGTATCTAATGGGACCTTTGAGCACCGGTGGTCCAGTTTTCCGAAAAGCAATGAAAGAGAAACTGAAGAAAATTGGAAGAGACATAACGACTTAAATGAGACATTTATCAATAAAATAAAGTGCACCATTAATGATAACATTCAATTTAAGATCAATGAAAATAAATGCTTAGTATGTTCATTTATAATAGACAATGTAGCGAGTCTGCAGGTAGACTAACACATTGCTACGTGATGCATTTTTTGCTTGAAGGACTATTTTTCTCAGTGTGTTTGGAAAGTATCCATATTATAAATGCTAATGTATCGTATTGGAAAATGTCTTTGTGATGAAGACCCTTCCACTGCACGTTTGGGTTCCTGTTCATCCTGCCCCCCCTATACTGACTGGAAGACTATACATTAAATGTTATATTACTTTAGCTAAAGCCTGGTTCACACTACAGGATAATCGGACTGATTTTGAGGCCAATCAGCTCGTCCAGACAATCGTAACGGGTCTCATTTTCAGGGTTATCATAACTGATTGTCTTCCTAGATGATTCTGCAGTGTGGAGTGTTGGAGTGTCTAATCTTTACTTCTCTGATCTCCCAGTGCAGTCAGGGCTGCCTCTGATTGAGAATCGTAAATATAAACATGTTCAGTATGTAGACTCAGTATCCTCTAGTGTGGGGTGGTGCTGATTCTTTGCTGTAAAACGTGACCTTGCTGTCATGCCTGAAAGGCCATCAACCAATGAGAGCAGAGTTGAACTGGACCTGTCCGTATGTACTAAATTGCGAGTGAGGTGAACTTGTGGAGCTGTGGGAAAGCATGAGTGTCTTTATAATATGTGCTGTTATGGTTTCATCCATGTCCTTTTCTTTTTCGTGGCTTTTTGTTTGTGAGAAAGCTCTCACAACTAGCATTCGCTGTCATCCGCCATGTTTGTTTACATCTAGTTTGTGAGAAAGCTTTTGAGGCTCGGAGCCACTGGTTGGGTGTATTACTCATAAAGTGTGTGGCGTTACATTAATCGCAGATTGTGTAGTGTGGGCACCTTTAAGACTAACAACGATCAAGTACAGAAAAAACGTGTGGGGTGTCTCAGTTTCAAAGGATTTTGAATCCTGTAGTGTGAATATACTGTAGACATTGTTGAAACTGTGCACACATGTAACTGTGCATGTTCATTTAACACATACATTGAGCATCAGGTTTAGTAAAATGGCAAAAAGTTGTCCATTGGCCAGTTAGGCTGTATAGAATCAGGTCATAAAAATTGATGATTGGTTCATCCCTACTACCTGAATATTGTGTACATAACAGGAAGACGTAGTTCTACATTTCAGATATTAGCATACTGTTCAAAGAAGAACCCCGTTCTCTCTTAAAACACGAACTGTCAGGATTGGAAGCACTGCTACTTCTGTCCACTCCTGCTGTGCAGACCTGGTAAACCTAGTTTGTATAAATCCCTCCATCTGGACTGCTGTATCTCCTCCCCTGCACTGCCAGAAAACGATCAGAATACTGATCACCCCACCAGCGCTGTCTTCCAACCCCTCGCTCTTTGTCTCTCTGCTGCTCTTCTGCGCTCACTTTCTGCAACTCCTTTTAAAATCATATTTGGGGTCAATCACTGTCTGCTCTCCCCACCAACCTTCATAAAAAGAAGAGGCCAAATGAGTATGAGTACTCGCTGGAAGAGCTGCTTATCAGTGGTAATGGCCTATAATTTCCGCCGCTTTTTTGTTCAGTGTCGGTATTAACAAGATTAACAGTGAGCATGAGCGCCTTCGCTGCCGCACTGTTTCGGCATGTATAATTTATAGCTCTGGAATTAGAGCAGCACATGAAAATGAAAGTGGAGTCTCAGACCCAAACGTCCTGCTGGAGATGATGAACAGCACAACTCCAAACGAGTTCCTGATGAGTTCTGCTGCTCAGTGCTTGAATCTGTTGGCAAACATGGTGCCAGCAATGGAGCAACGTCATCAGCAAGTGTTACACTGGAGTTCTTTCACAAGTAATTAAGCAGTAGAACATTAAAGGTACCATGCTATCATGAATCACACTGCAGTCATAATTTGGTGTGAAGACAGGTTCTTGCAGCCGGTTCTGTTCTATACACAACCTTGATTGAGCTTGGATGTTGTTCTAATATGATTTAATTACTATCAGTGGTTATTGGTAATAGTAGAGTAGAGGAAAAACTGCTAGGAGAAGCAACATTTGTTGTACACTTTTCAGCCAATCAGATTCTACGATTGTACCTGCATAGCTACTGTAATTGGCTAAACTACTCATAAGGAAGCTACCTTCAAGTTTGAAGTTCTGTATTTACAAGATTTATACCACCACAATGTTGTATTTACTTAGCTGGAAACTTCAGGAATCGATGATCCCCGAGTTTCCAAGTTGGGGGTGTGTCAGGAATACCTCATCATTTTGTTTGCTGGTGTGAATGTTGAACTTATAATAGACTGTAAAGGTTTTTGTAAAAACGTTTCTGTAAAATGTATTAGCGCTAGTTTTCAATATTAACCGTACAGTTAAAATTTATACACATTTTGTGCACAACTTGTTATTATTGAAGAATAGCAACAATGCTAACGAGATAAACCTGGAAAGTTTTGTCTTCATGCGTGGAAGGATTTTTTTCTCTAATGCCGCCCATGTCTTTGGACCAGAAACCGCTAATGTTATGTAATCATTATCATACCATGTCATAATTCTAACCTTTGAACTCTGAAATGACACATTTCTGTGGATGCAACATTAGCTAGCTCGCTAATTCCACACCGCTTGCACACAGAGGAAATTGTACCGAACATCCATGCAGTGGAACACACACTAGTGAGGACGTTCCTGAAGTGGTGTGCAGTTGAGGATTAGATGTCTTGCTCAAGAGCACTTCAGTCATGTCCTGCCTGTTGAATAGTTATGAATATGTACATTATAATGGGTAATAAAAGCCATTTTAGAGCTTAAGTTTACCTGCATTGCTTTACATTTAAAATTGTGGCTTCATTATCTGGACAGCAGTTACTTTAGGTTAACCTTCTGGTCACAGAATACAGTCAACACTTGGCCGCCTCTCCAAACAGATGGTGCCTTTTCACTTTTCTCATGAGTAGACTGGGGAAAAAAAGTATTTTTTTTTAAACAAACATGGTTTTATTGACCATGGAGTCACACTAAATGTCCTGCCTCCCTGGCACTCTCTTTGCCCGTCATCTAAACTGGGATGTGCTCCACAAACTCCATGATGACTCACTGGCTGGCACACTGAGGACGATAATGGCAGGTTTGGAGTCTGTGTGGAATGGCAGGCTTTGCTGTGTGAAACTATGGGCTGGGTCCTGTGAGAGATAAACAATTGGTGTAGAGGACAAGATGAGAGTGAGACGGAGAGAAGGAGAAAACGATTGGGAGTGTTGTGATGTTTCATGGCCGTTCTCTCTGTTTACAGTAGACATCATAGCTCTGCACCTGGACTTACCGCAGTAATGACTACAATCCACAAATCCACTTTAATACAGAAGTTTAGTCCATCAGCTAAGATGTGTTTTAGGGTGTGTTTCTTAAGTAGGAGCTATGAGTTTAGAGGACCTCCTACTATGATATCTTTAATCAATTTCTGATATAACAAATGAGCTATAGCAGGGAATCGTCATGGCCTTTTAGGCCTTTGGGTGGATTTTGTAAAAATCAATTTTATTTATAAAAACCAATCTGCTGGTTTTATGTAAACTTAAAGACCACTCAAAACCACTTACACGTCATGTTTTAAACCCTTCATTCAGTCCACATTCTTGATGTATGAAATGTTTCACAAAAAATGGACAGATTCTGAAATGCCTGCAATGATTTAGATGTTTAGATATTTAGTTCATATTACAAGGCTGAAGTGACTCAAATCAGATTTTTAATATGAGTTAGGTGAGTCATCACCTTCTACCACCTGATCATGTACATCCACCAGCTGTTCACTGTACTCCTAAGCTAAACAGCATCACACATCAGCTACTATAACGTCTGTTTTACCCACTTTAATACAATGAGTTGTCTCAGAAATACAGGGTTGCCAGATCCCAAACATCCTCCAGCACATTGTCTAACATGATGCCACACTACACAAACTGAAACTACTCCAAATCTAAAGTGTCAAATCACAGACATTTGAAGAACATTTGAAAAGTTAATATTCCTATAATCTTACTTGGTCATTCATTGTTTTCTATTTATCCCAAAAACCCTGCATCCCACCACCTCCCCCACTTACCCACCAACGCATTTTTGCAAACCTGGCAACCCTGTACAAATTGTTGTTGTTGGTGACAGAGACGACGTGCGTAAACGTATAAGTGTGTGCATGTGTGCCATTTCAGAGACTGATTCATTCACATTCAGATACAGGTCACTTACCTTTATGAATGTGAACAGTCAACCCAAATCCAATCTGAACAAATAAATCTGAATTAATTAATGAGGCTTGTAATGTGAACAGAATTTCACATCTAACGTCTGTTTTGTTAATGAATTCCAGTCCTTTTGTGAACCCAGGACTTTGTTAAAACTGTTACAACACCAAAATAATGTGTCTGTGTAAGGAAAGGTCTGTTTTCACAACAGATTTCAGTTTTAGGGCCATGTTTTCTTTTTATGTAGTGATCTAGATCAAACGCTGCCTCAGCATACAGAGGGGAGATTATTCTGTACATTTTCATCTGTGAAATAATGTAAATACAATTAATCTGCTCCAGAAACTCCAAAATATTAACTAAAAATAAAATTTTATATAGAATAACTGTAGTTTTACATACAGAACACAGTGAGAAATAAATACAAAAGACTAATGAAATGGATAAATGAACATTTAACATCACTCTTACAGGTTTACGCTCTGTTTTAGAGAGTGCTGGTGTGGTCCAGCCACAGCCTTTGTTTTGTACACCTGTTCTTGGCTGCTATTTGTTTTTGCACCTGTTTTCAGGTGTTGGCGCTGCACACCGTCACTTTAGTGTGAAGTTTTAGTTTATGAGCGTTATCAATGAGAAACAAAGCCAGAATTAATGACGAAAGCGTGGGTGAGTGATGGTGGGTTGATGCTTTATTGTCATTAAATTAGCGGAGATTCACATGAGCACGCCGTTGAAAACCAGGCGGATGAATGATAACTGGGACAAAATTTTCCTGAAGAGTCAATGATAACCGAGGTTCCACTGTATATGGATTTTCTCTTACGTGCTGGTGATTTCAAGATGGAGAACAGGTCCCAGAATGGCCAGATATTCCAAGCAATAGTCCTAAAATAATATTGGAATTCTCATAGGTACAATAATAGAAATTAGTGTTATTGTGCAGCTGGCTTAATTGCCTTATTTGACATATGACCTGAATCAAAAACATCAAGTCAAGATTGGTCACAGACTAAAATGAACAAATGTACATTGAGCGGTTTAAAACAGTAGTAGAAGCTTCAGATTTGACTGTATATTTATCTCTTTAATGTCACAGTGCCAGAAAGCACATAAACAAGTCTATAACACATGTGCCTTGCAGGCAGATTTACTCTGTTGCGTGTACTATTGCAGAAGTGGAACTCTGCACTTTAACAATGGGACGGCCTCTGCATGTGGAGTCTGGATGCTGAATAAACAGTTAGCCAGCTGCTCTTTGTCACTGGAGCATGTGGACTCTGCCATGATCTCTCTCATTCTGTATCTCTCTTTCTCTCTACACCTCGCCTTCTGTTTTCCCCAGGCCTGTGGGAGCTCCCCTCTCACTCCCTGACCTCTCCCTGCACTCAGCAGCTAATGACAGATCCAGGGCCCAGCTCCAGCCGCGTCTTCCTCCGTGCTCAGACCTCTAATATCTGCATATTATATGCAGGTTGTGTCTTCAGGGCTGTATTATAGTGCTCAAATCATAATCTTGGTTTACAAGTGGAGGTTGCCACTAACCCAAAAACTCCCATCACATAATGTTAAAAGAAGCTTTTAAAAGTAAATCTTCTTATTTATGTTATTTTTATTTAGCCCAAAAATCCCTACATCATGCCATCTCTGATGTTTTACGTGCAATGGCATTTTCACAAACCTGGCAACCGGATTTTCATAGAAACTCAACTTTATGCAAATGAATGCATTTTCCTGTTTGCATCTAGAGCGGATTTGAACTTTATTCAGATGAGTATAGGCAGGTTCAGCCAATAGGGTGAGGGTTAGCAGGTCCAAAACGTTATTTTTTAAAAACATTACATCCTTTCTTCTGAAAGAGTCTCTTGGACTTTCTACAAACAAATCCACTATTTTGACATCTCAGATTTGAACAATATGCAAGATCTTATGCACCCTAAATGGCTAAAAGATGCATGAAACTTGACTTTTTAAATCCCAAATTTGGATTTCAAATAGATCTCTGGCACAGTTTGACCTGTCAGATCAGATTTAATGCCATTTCTTCATTATATTGCTATTATTCATGCTAGCATGGATATGTAGTTGGACCTGGACAGCCCCATCTCTTCTCCTACAAATCTGGCTCAACTGCAGATTGGATGACTGTTGACGAGTCTTCATCACATTGAACAGCTTTCTCCTGAAGTCAGAAGATCTGCAGTGACTGTCAGTTTTATATAATAATGAACAGTTGACAGTGAAGTTTTGGAGGGAAGATGCTTGATTGGATGTGCTCACAGGTTATCTGCTAAGGCAGTTTGTATCCTCAGATTGAGCTAAGCTATCTTTTTATCCCTCTGTGTAGCCCCAGATATGAGTACTGTCTCCATCTGCATAACCGAAACATCAATGAAACACCCCGCCACATCAAACAGGGATCCGACACCGCGGGTGAATATAAAACGTGCTTCACCCTGAAGATGGAGATGGGGCTTGTCTCCATATTGATTTTCTTTACTCCTCTGCAATTTCTTCCCAAGGAGGGATATCATTCCAGACACAGTACTGCACATTCTACAGGATAAAACATCAAACCGACCACCCAGAAATGAGTTTATATCCTCCCGGTGAAAAAAATAACCTTTTACCTGACATGAGCTCTCAGCTTCAAAAGAAGCCGAGCTACAAATTGTGCAGTTCGTTCAAGAGTTCATTTCAGTCAGATCATGGCAGCACAGTCAAAGTCAAGAATATTATCTCCAAAACCCTACTGCTGTGACATCCCTGCTCCTGGAAAGACACTGTAGAGGCATTGGGACTTCTCCAGACAGATCAGGTCTTCTGGCATGTTTCAGCAGTATGATAGATCTTTATATATATATATATATTCTCCCCAATGTGTTTGGTAGCCAATTGACCGCCCCATTTGTTAGGACTCTCCTTAATGTAATGAAGGGGCTTTTGTAATGTCCCTGACTGTTGGAGGGTGCAGACTAACACAGGCCTCCTCCAATGCATGTAAAGTCAAGCTCCGCCTCTTTTCAGCTGCTGCCGATACATCGCTGCCGGGCAGCCAACGCCCTCAGAGAAAAGCCCAGGATCCCCAGAGCCTGCAGACATTACTTAGTAGTCCTGAAGAGAGAGAGAGTGCCATCTGTTGCCGATGGCAAGCAGTATGACCTGGGATTCAAACTCGTAGTGACGGCACCTTAGTCCGCTGAGCCACTCAGTGCCCATCATTTGCACTCTTAATGCTTTTCCATGCCAGACTTGACTGACATCCTAAAATTGGACTTTGAATAGATCTCAGGCTCAGTTTGACCTGTCAGATCAGATTGAATGTTTTCTTCATTATTTATTTCTGTGGTAGCTAGGACGCCAATGCAAACAAATTTGCCTTTCTTGGCTACATCAGTTGACGCTTCCATCGCTTGTTCTTGAATAGTGGTCTCCAGCTCTGTGGATAATGTCCTGCATATTTTGGTGGTTTTGCTCTTGGGTTAACTAATCTGCTAAATGTGCAAGCTTTCTTCAAGGGACCCTGGAGAGCTCCATGTTGTTAGTGGAGTTTTGCAACCATTTGAGTGCTCCACAACTGTGCCAGACACTTCTGGACTGATGACAGACCAACCTTTTCATCCAGGCAGCCTTAGTTCTATGGTTAAATCAATCACAGCATGGCTGCTCTGCTAGGCTGGGCCTGTGCCACCAGTACTTTGGTATTAGGTTATGGTAGGCAGATGTGAATGGGGTGGTTTGCGGAGCTAGGCTTTGGATGCACCCCCTGGGTGATGTGGTGGGAACTGGTAGCCCTCCCAGCTTGCAGTTAGGGGCTGGACCACATTAGTTCTGGGTTATTTGAGGCTACTACTTTGAAGCACCTCAGTACTCAAGGACAAGGAATTGAAGAAGGGCATTATTTCTGTGACTCAGCTGTTTTACTGATAAAATATGAAGGTTTCATGGATTAGTCAACAGAAATAAAAATCTACAACTGAAGCTCTGTAAATGAATTTATTTGAGAGCTGCTTGATGAGTAGAAAATGAAACATACTTTTAATGGTCTCTTCTGAGAGTTATTTACCTGTTTAAGGTTTTGAGCTAACTTATTTTTTAAGCAATTTATTTAATGGTTATATAATTCAGATTTCTGAAATTCTGCTTAATTTTAGGTTTTGACTTTTGACTTTTGCCCCGATTTTGCAGATGTTGCAAATAATGCATCTTGAGTTCATCCTAAATTTTATCTCGCATCATGATCATTGCATCGCTCCCCAGACCATATATGGAAACACATTAGAAACAAAAACACTCCATTTTGAATTTGCTGTTTTTGTGATGTCACAAAAATTATTTTTTTTTTAGAAAATACAAAATTTTAGAACACTAATTTTTTCAGTTTTGTATGTAAAATGATTGAGTTTAATGTTTCATTAAACATGAAATGAAAGCACAGGAGTTAAATAAGAACTCAGTGAATCAGTTTATAGACAAAATGTGTCTAAACTTTGGACTCATCACCTTTGTCAGATATAACAGCTGAACACACTCGTGACATTCTTTCTACAACAGACATCAAACATTCTTCAGACAGTTCTTCACTAATCTGCTGCAGAACGTCACATAAATGTTGGCTCTTGTAGGTTTGCTTTGCTTTTCACTTCATCCCAAATCAGCTGGATGGGGTTTAAGTCTGGAGACTGTGCTGCACTCCATGTTTTCAAGCTGACCATCTTGTAGTTTTTTCCTGAGGTAGTTCTGGCAGAGCTTGGACTGATGTTTTGGGTCATTATCTTGTTTTAGGATACCAGAAACATTCTAAAACTTCTAAAACATTTAACCGGTAGTGTATGTGCCTATTCACCCACTAGCAGCCTTAGAGGGAACATTTCACCTGTGACTACTTTGTCAGTAAGTCACATGAAAGCCAATCAGAAGAGATGTTATTTACTTACAACTGACATGAAGTTGATGAACGTTAACAAAAACAGACTTTATTTTAAAAGGTGAAATACATTGAGAAAATGGTAAAAATGAATTTGAGCACAAACATCATAATTGGACTTCATAAATGACTAATATTATTGGAGTTTTTAGGCCTTTAAAATCACACTGCTGACAATATTTGATATTTTTGCACTATTTTGTGCTGCATTGTGCCCTCATTGTCTTGTGGAAGATGTTCATTGGTTGTCAGCAGTGCCTTGGCCTTATCTCCCAAGCTTCCCAGTTTCCAGGCAGTCACAGAGCTCGGCACTGGGCCTGCTAATGTGGCTGAGTGGAAGATAAGTGACAGTGTAAATTTGCAACTAATTAAAAGGTCTTTGTTGAGGGACAAGCTTTGTGTAATGCATTTTTAATTGATTCATGCTCACCTGCCTCCAACACTGAGGCTGCCTCTGGTAAACGTGGCAGTGTGGCCTTGTCTGCCGCTTGTGTATTCACAGATACTTTTGTATTAGCCAAACAGAATCACGTCTGAGTTTATCGACTGATAAATGCTAATTACAGCTGAGGATGTTGTCACTCTGACCATGCCGTAGAGCTTCCCTCGTGGTACTTTGACAGTAAAGACAAAGGCTTCTTTATAAGCCCTCTTAAACTTAAACTTAAACTAGTCTAACTTAAACTGGGTGTAAGTTTGCCTTGTTTTGCAATTTACATGTTATTTGCACCCAAACTGTGGTTCATAAGTACAATATGGACAAACTAGCAAATGGATACTAATACATATAACAAAAATAAAGTGAAATGAAAAGCTTAGAATTCTTATTTAAGGTGAAACATCTGAGGTTGACAATTGTGCCAAAATGAATGGAATCAATGTTGTAACCTGGAACAACCAAACATCAAAGGATGCAGCATTTATTGACTAAAACAAAATATTTATTGAGCAAAACATAAAATTGTACTAAACATTAAAATGTGTTCATCTTTTCATTGTTTACCATAAGTAATGCGCATACACTGGGTCCCAGACACGGTCATGAGAATCACAGTGAAATCAGCCTGTGAAACAGTGACAATGCCTGATGAAATATTCAGTGAGGAGACACACAGAGAAACTGTGACCTCAAAGCTAAACAAATGCACTGTATTTCCTGCTTGAGTGAGCTGTCTCTTGCAGAAATGCAATGCCCCATCATAGCCTGTAGGCTTCCGGAGAGTCTTTCCTAGGCAAATCAAGTGTCTCTAGGCCACGAGGAGAGTTTTCTCCTCAATCTGTGTGTAAGTGCTGATTAGAGTTAAGTGCATTAGGCTGGAGAAAGAAAGATGTTTTAGGGCTCAAAACTGCGCTCATACTGCATTTAAAGTACAGCAAGGCTCTGTAAATAAAGCTGAGTAGATGGAGGTTGTGTGTGTGTGTGTTGGTATTAATGGCAGAGTGTTTAGAGGTGATCGATATTTGGTGGATCAGGTTGAGTGGCGGCTGTCTCTCTCTCTCTCTCCGTCTCTCTCTCTCTCTGTTTCTCTCTCTCTCTGTCTCTCCTCTTCAGTTGTCCTCCTTCAACCTTATTGATTTCTCCTCTATATCTCGGTGTGCTGTGCAGACAGATCCCGCCTCTTGACCGTCCTCTTCCTCAGGTATTCAGAGGAGTTCATAGGACAGAGCTGCACATGTAGGGGTTGTCCTGTTATGTGAAGCTATTCTGGGCATCAGTGTTATTAAAGCACATTTGTCACTTTGAGAAGAAGAACTGGCCTCATTTTTCTTGTTCTCTTCACATTTCCTTAATCACAGACATTTTAGAGTCCATGTGATTCATTATCATTCATAAAACACAAAACCTCTAATGTCCACATGCCTGAACTAATATAAGCATTTGTTATGTATATGGCTTTTGTTACAAGTTGATTCTGTTGTCTTTGTGGTGCTTCATTGTAATCCAGTCAAACGCATTACAGTTCAACAGTCTAGACTTGGACTTGTAGACAATGCCATTGTCCATCATTGATGGCTGAGCGACATGACCCCTCCAAACTTGCCATACATCATCTGGATCTTAATGTTTCACAAAGTAGTTTTGGGTTTAGGTGATAAAAAAGAATGACTTAAATGACTTAATGGGCTGTAAATAATTATAGTAACAGCACCAACAATAACAATAATAATAGTGATCATGATAATATAGTGACATCATTAATAAATAGAAAACTTCTAAGTGAACCAACACGTTTAGTCTTGATTGTAGTTCATGAAAAATAGCTGAATGCTGAATACTGAATGCTAATGCTAAAGACTGTTTTATGAAACATCAATTTTGTGGCTTGTTTTTCAGTTTAAATTGTAAAAATGTAAATTATCTGTCCTATGTTTACATCAACCCTGTCCCAAGACTGTGTAAACAAATGCTAGGATGAGCTTGAATAACTGTATTGAAATAAGCAAACCTCCCCCTGTGTGTGTATGTGCTGTTTTTATTTACATTACATTGCATTACATTTCCATTAGGCTTCTGTGCAGTCATGGGGAATCTTATAATGTTCCTCTTACAGTGCAGCTCACTGCTGTGTGTTACTCGCGGCCAGGCCAGGGACAAATGCTGGGAAAGCGTGCTGGATGTAATGGCATTAGGAAAATGGAGGGATACTTCAGTTATTGAATCCATAAAGTGCCCACTGCTGACATTTGTTGTGGGTAAGAGGCTGTTTGACCCTGTGCAGTGGGGATATTGACCGGCCTTTCTGTTTTTCTCTTTCTCTCTCTCTGTAGTGACGGTCACTTTCAGGTGCTCGGTGGGGGCAGCCTCCAGATATTTAACCTAACCGAAGAGGATGCTGGGACATACCACTGTCTGGCAGAGAATGTGAACGACTCCATTGAAGCACAGGCTGAGGTCATGGTGCAAGGTAATGTGGATGTTTGGAGACACCGCTGGGATCAGTGTTAATCAGGCATATCATTTAAATGCAGGATAATCATATACATCATTAATTGCATTGTTTTAGACATAACACCAAGCCAACACCAGGCATACTTTTGGGCTGATACCAACACATTCACATTGTGTGATGAGGTACTGTTTAAGCGTATTATATTAATTCATTCTTCATGATATTCATATAAATATTCATTCACATTTACAACATATGTTAACATTTTCAGTCTCTAAAATGCTCCCCTAAACATGTTTTTAGATTTCAATATATTGATTGAAAGTATTTATCAGGTCATATAGGTGATGTTGTGCTAAAGACAAAGATACACTGGCATGGTAAGCATTTATAAGTGGTATATGAAGGCAAAGAGTATTCAAAAGAGCTGAAAGAGACAAAGACTCCCAATCTAGATAAAGTTTGTGTGGGTTGAGAGAAGTATCAGTGATGTATTTTAATGGAAAGATCTGGCCTTTTTAGGTGACTGCTGAGTTCTAGTGTTAGTAGCATTAGCCACACAGGTCCTGTTCCAAACTAAAGAAGACTCCAATCATGTCTTAATTGAATACTTTGAGAGAGAAAAATATAAATATATATATATATATTTTTTTTTACAAGTGAGAAGTTATTCATATAGAATGACATCTTGTTATCTGTGAGTGTCAGATCGTCTAAGAGTTAAAGACTAAATGGTTGAAGATATTGTGAAGTCACACTTTGTGTCAGGTAGCTACTTTTATTGGATTTGCTGATATAAATTGCTCAGATACTTTGCTATGTCAAAGCACTCATGTTTGATCCACGTTGTATTGACAAATATCTCCGGGGACTCAGAAAGCCCAGCTCAAATGAGTATTGATGTTGAGTTCCTCTGTGTGCCGGCCTGAATTCACTTACTTGATCAGCTTCTGCAGTTTCTCTTGATGTCATCATTTTTAACGAATCAAAATACAACTTTTAAGTGAATGAGTTATATTGATAGGCCGTTATTCAGAAATGCTTTTCACTGACCGCTCCGGTAAACACAATCACATTAATTCAAACTGAGCCGACCAAAAGCATGCGTTTCAGAAGCTTTTAGTCCAGATATGCTCGTAGGCTGTATTTTATGGAAATGATTTAGGCCATGTTGAGAATGAAAATGGATTCATGTTTACATCTGTAGCTTCAAGGCCTTAACGGACTGGGATTGGGAAACAACTTGGCAGCCGCTTGGAAACTATGATAAAATCCACAAATACTGCCGCTGTAGATACTCAATCTTTTGAGTTCTGGCATAAAATGATGAGTGAGAACATGGGAACTCCACCCAGATGGGGACTTGAACCCAAAACCTCAGTGCTGAGAGGCGAACATGCTGACCACCAAACCAGGATATCACCCAATATGATGTACAAAGATTTTGTCAGATGAGGGATTTTAGCACTAAAAATGCATCACACAAGGGTGGGGTTGAAGGGTTTTTTGGGATGAAACCACAATTTTGGATGAAATTTTTCATTTCATTTTGTTTACCTGAAACAATGTTGGGCTGCAATCTGACCCAGATGTGTGACTCTCATGTCCAGTGTCAGATGTTCTGGGGCAGATCTAACAGTCAGTGTCATTTTTGTTTAATATATCTACACAGTTTATGTTGATGAATGTCTTTGGAAAAGGAGAAGACAAGCTGAAGTGTAGAAATCCTTTCTGTTCTCTCTGAATGACGTTCTGTAAGTAGATTGTACGCTTGCACTGAGCACTGACCTTGTTGACATAAACAGGTATAGAATTTACTGTAATAGCTGGAATTGCCGTGACGAGGAAGACACAATGGAAGCCGTCCTGAAAGCATGTGGGGATGAAGGGTGTGTGAGGGAGCACAGTGTGGGTGTGAAATCAGGTAAAATGGGATAGATCTTGTTCCCTCGCTCTGAGTTTCATGCAAAAGTGGCGCTTATGCCGTCAGTCTGTCTGCCGAGAATCGATCCTCTGGTGTGACGGGGGGGGGGGTAAAGGAGACGGGTGGGGGTGGTGGGGTGTAGAGCTGTGTGGTCGCGTGGGTGGTACTGGCATTGTGTGGGTTCACTGGTGCAGGATCCCCAACACAACAGACATGTAAATGTATAACCTCTCAATGATTCCGTGAGCATTCTTTAGGAGCCTATTCAGCACATAATGAACTCTGAGCTTTCACTGCCTTTAGATGGTCTTTTGATAGAATTTAGAATTATTTCTATCTGTAGAGTTAGTTCTCTGTGTTATTAAAAGTTAATAAAACTAGTGTTAAAACTAGTTACTAATTAATTTCTAATTACTAATTAAATAAATAGTTACAAAACATATTTCCAAAATTTCCAAAAATCTCAAAAAATTGGAATATCATGAAATTTAAAGTATTTTAATTTAAAAATAAAAAAATTTAATTTACTTACTTAGACACTTTATTACATGAAAATGATCATTTCAAGCCTTTTTTGTTTTAATGTTGGTACTGTTTGAATAGTAATTTATTCAAACTCCAAATAAAATATTCAAATAATTTGAGATTCTGGGAGCAAAACCAGGCTTGAAATGTCTCTACTAAATATAAAATGACATTTTGCATTATTGAGCTGTTTGATTTGGTTCACTTTATCTACTTTTAGGTCTTGTGTGACAATCTGATGAAGTTTGAGGTCACATTTATACAGAAATGTAGATTCTAAAGGGTTCACAAACCAAGCACCACTGTAATCGTATTCGGGATTCCTGAATTTCCCGCAAGGGATTAATAAAGTATCTATCTATCTATCTATCTATCTATCTATCTATCTATCTATCTATCTATCTATCTGTCTATCTGTCTATCTGTCTATCTATCTATCTATCTATCTATCTATCTAATCCAAGCAGTACCGTTACAAAATGAACCACTTGTGCATCCCCACATGAGCCTCTAAGGGAGGGAAGCTTCCGCAATTATATCAAACTACACCCAAATTAGCTTGAAGTGACCTCCAGACCACTGATTTCAGAAGGACCAGAGTTCTGTAGATCACTCAGAAACAGCTTTCACACTTGACCAGACTTAATAAACTCTCAGAGGAAGTGGCCCTGGCTCTGTAAAAGCATCTCTAATGTGAAAACCCCATTAGAAGCTAACAATCACAAAGCATCAATGATGGAATTCTGCTCTAAGAGTTGCTGGCAAGTCCTCCCAAGTCTCCTGATGTGCTGCCACCACTGAGCTCCTCTTGCATAGATACTTCCCTGCCTGTCTTCTGTTAGAATGGAGCTGTATTGGCGTGAATGCAGTGAGCTGCCACTTCACTGAAAGAGCTGGAGAATGCTTTTGTGGTGATGAAGTTATCCATTCACCCGCATAGAGGTGCAGACAGTTCTCTACAAAGAGGCCTTCAAAACAGCTCTGTTACACAGTCAGTCTTACTTAGACCTTTACATGCAGCACTGTTACAAGATAATCAACACTATTCACTTCATGAGTGATCATAATGTTTTGGCTCCTCAGCGTATAGTTTAATTAGGAGCTCAGGTTAGCAGAGCTGTGTGTGTAAAGTGAGTTCTGACTGTAGTGTATGGGGTGTTGGGCTGTGTGTTGTGGCTGGTATTTAGTAGACGCTGAGGTTAAAAATCAGAGGCCTCAGTGAAAGGGGAGAAACCTCCAGCCCGGCTGCTCTACCTCCAGCTTTATTGGAGTTGGCAAGACAATAAATTGGGGCAGAGGACACAGTAGGTTTTAATTATGGAGCTGTATGATTGCTGCTCAGTGGAGCCCACAGCCTTTTTATTTCCAGACCCAAAGGTAGGTGTGTGTGTGTGTGTGTGTGTGTGTGTGGTTCATACATTTTTAGGATAAAAAATGTTCCAACCCTGTAGGAAAAGCAAAGAGGAACGGGACTAATCTACAACATCAAGACTAACACAATGGTCCGGAGTATGTTTAGTGTGTGTCTTATCTGTCTGTCTACACACATCTGCCATAACATTAAAACTAATATGGCTACTATGTTGTTCGCACACCTTATCCTCTCCAAAATGTCTCTGACCCTCCAAGCTGTGAACTCTACAAGGTGTCCTGTGATATTTGGCGTAAAGATGTTGGCAGAAGATTCTTGAAGTCCTATAAGTTGTGAGGTGAAGGTACCTCAGATCGGAGATGCTGGAGATCTGGGGAATTTGGAGGCCTCTGTTGAATAAATAGTAACCACTGCTGACTGGAAGCTTCAGAGACGCTCCAACCCAGTCATAACTGTTTGGTGTTGAGAGTAACTCAGGTCTGAAAGCTTATTTTTCTTCACAATAAAGATGAAAAAAGATCTGAAATTATACCTTTTTTATTCCATTTTTTTATAACAAACACCTGGCATTTTAACAGGGGTTCCCAAACTTTTGCATGCCACTGCAAACTCTGTCATGTTGCCTCCGTGACGTCCCAGGCCATTCTCTACTGGATTGAGCTGATTGTGTTGTCTCCTCATCTCATCTCTCTGTGGTTTAACCTTTGACCTGTTGGATAGTCTTGTGTACAGAGCACAAGCTCAGACCTTTGTGTACAAATATGAGCAAACAAGACACTTGCCCCTGGCCTTTATTTCTGCGAGTGAGTGTTTGTCAAGTGCAGGGCTGTCTTTCAGTTTATATGTTTGTCTGGGGCTGCACTGCTGTGTGGATCAGACAAGCTTTGGCTGTCACAGCCTGAGCGATTGAGTGGTCCTCGTGTTGGAATGAACCATCTGTCCCACGTGGAGCTGGCGTAAGCATTGAGGCCAGCGGTGTGTGACAAGTGTTATTCAGCATGTTGGGTGTGCAGGTCTGAACAGCCCGCAGGAGGACGAATGAAGAGCTATTCATCATTTTAGCCCTGTCAGGTTGGCTCTGCCACTCTTTCTCTGATTGGCTATTTGAAAGCTGTTAGCGCAGGGACCAGTCGGCCCCCCTTTGGGCCTGGATGAGCTCCAGGATCAGGTATTTGCCTGGCGTCTGCCAACTTCCTACCCAAAGCACCTGAGGATGTGTAGGCTGCTTTGGTGCTGTGTTGTCATTCATAGCACCCAAACGCTAAGTGGTAGTAAACACGACTGGGAGTCGTTTTAAAGCGACAGTTTGGTGAAAATTCATGTTCACACGTTTCTGCTTAGCCTGGCTGCAGGTATTCAGCCAAAAAATTTTTAATTTCCAGTTTTTCTTTCGTTTTCATTGGAGTTGCAAGGTTGCGTTAGCAGCAGAAATGGTCAAAAATAATACCAGAATGTGTCCATTTATAGCTAACTACAGGGGTTAGACAATGAAACTGAAACAGCTGGTTTTAGACCACAATAATTTATTAGTAGGTGTCGGGCCTCCTTTTGCGGCCAATACAGCGTCAGTTCGTCTTGGGAATGACATATACAAGTCCTGCACAGTGGTCAGAGGGATTTTAAGCCATTCTTCTTGCAGGATAGTGGTCAGGTCACTACGTGATGCTGGTGGAGGAAACCGTTTCCTGACTCGCTCCTCCAAAACACCCCAAAGTGGCTCAATAATATTTAGACACAAAGACTTGCTGTCTTGGTCACAGATGAGCCAGCAAGACGTGCAGCAACAATTTGTCCTCTTTTGAACTCTGGTATGTCACCATAATGTTGTGTGCATTGTAATATACTATATAACTGTGCTCTTACCTGCTAACTGAACCTTCACACTCTGCTCTTACTGGTGCAATGTGACATTAATGAAGATTGGCCACCAGACTGGTCCAATTTAGCCATGAAACCTCCCACACTAACATGACAGTGTTTCACTTTTATTGTCTAATACCTGTATATGGTGAACAGTATCTGAAACCTCCCGGGAGATTTAGGATTATTTTTAATTTGGTGCATTTTCAAGCAATTTTTAGATTTAGACGTGTTGTTTTCTCATGGAATTTTTTTTGGCATAGTTCCAGTGCTAAGCTCAAAAGGAAGGAAGATCCAAGGTAGCCCCATCATCCATGGTGCCCAGGGAGCAGTCACCTTTAGCCTGAATGTATTCAGCCAAGAAATGTTTAATTTCCAGTTTGTTTGTTTAGTTTTCACTGGAGCTACAAAACTAAAAGCTAACTACATAGTGAACAGTATCCGAAAGCTCCCAGTTGACTTGAGTTTACTTTTTAATTTGGGGCATTCTCAGGAAATTACTTTTTACTTCTTTACTATTACTTGTTAGCTACGATAGCCTCATAGCTCCTGTGCTCAGCTAAAAAGGAAGTAAACAAGGAAGAACCAAGGCAGCCCCATTGTCATCATCCATGACATCATCCACAGTGCCCAGGGAGCATTTTGAGGGTTAGGTACTTTGTCTGAGGCCACTTCAGTCATGTCCTACTTTTCAGTCCCAAAGCCATTTCTCTAACTTTTAATCCACGACTGCTCCTTCCTGATCAAACACACCTGATTCAGTCCAGCAGGTAATGAGCAGGTTTAATTGTGTCAGCAGAGAAATCACCTAATCACCGGCCCTCCAGGACTGGAATTTGACATCCCTGCTCTAGAGTAAGTAGTACTGTTGTTCAGTTCTCATGGGACAGTTTTCCAGGTTTGTAGAATTTGAGGATGATAATCACATCAGAAGTGCCAGATGTGTCAGGCAGAAGTGTGTCTGGAATTATGTCAGATATGGCAGGCAGCTCAAATTGGGAGACGTCACAATGAACACGCTGAACTGGAAGGTAATTAAGCTGAAGGTATTCACAGCTTCTTATTCAGGGCATGAGTGTGTAGATAGATAATCTTCACAGGTTTCAGTACTGCACTCATCATGTACATTTTGTTTCAAACCTGCTAAATTTAACACTTGAAATCTGTTAAATCAGTGATATTTAAGAAATTGGGGGGGTGTAATTAAGAATTTTTAACAAGGAAAACAGCATTTTTCAGCTTTTAGAATTTAATAGAGCTCAACTACTTTTAGTTTTTTGGTTTTTACATAGTGTTGTGCACAAAAACTCATTAAATGTTTGATGTTTTTATAAAAGAGTCTGGCAGGCTTTGCATTAAACTTTCATGTAATGAAAAACGTTTCCACCTAAAAAGCCAAGTGTATCAAATTTGATACATAGTTTACATAGCCTGCATCATCAGTGTGATACACTTATTACTTCTATTATATATATATATATATATATATATATATATATATGTGTGTGTGTGTGTGTGTGTGTGTGTATCAAAAAATAGAATATCATTGAAAAGTTCATATATTTCAATTCATAAAGTGAAGCTCATATATAGATTCATGAATATTCATTATATAGTGTCTATTTCTATCGATTATTTCTTTTAATGTTGATGATTATGATCTACAGCCAATGAAAACCCAAAAGTCACTTCTCTTCCTAAGGGACCTTGGTTTCCAAATGACATGCAAACTTCCATTTCAGTGATGATTTGCAGAAAAATCAGGTTGTGTTCTGCACTTGTGTTGTGCTGCAGCTGGAGGAACGTAGGTTTGTTTCATATGTACTGTGCAGTATATAGTTGAAAGGATGATAAAAACCACTTGAACTTGCCGTCTGCAAGTCTGGTTTTTGCTGAAGAGAACATGCATATTTTTAAATAGTCTGAAATTTAGTCTGAAATGACTAAAAGTGAAAATTTAAATGAAGTGTCAAGTATAAGGGGTTGACGTTTGTGTTGTGTATGTTTTTGTTTAAGCATCATGGTGTCAGGAATAGATTCTGGATGTATCAAATAAGATACAAGACAAATCTGCTATACAGCGTGGTATTTAATTTGTTTTTCATAATTTGTTTAAAGAATTAAGGCGCTCACGTAGTGGTTCAGGCTTTACATGGTTAAAAATGTTTGTATTACCATCCATTACGAACCCAGAAATCATGGTCCAAACCAAACTGTGAAAGCGGTGATTGTTGGACCACTGCTAACTGGCTCCATTTGGTGGAAATGGAAAATGGTCTAAATATTTTTTTACAAACTGCTGCTAAAACCAGTGTAGCACTCAGGCATATTTTCTTCTGTAGCACTAAACCAGGTGACTGAGAGAAGACCTCTGACTGTAGTGATGCTCTGTGCTTGAGCTTGTGAGAGAGAACCAGCAGGGTCATTATGTGAGAGGATCTGGAATGAACATTGTGTATGTATTGGGGAGAATTTGGAGCAAACACTGGCAGCACTGCTGGGAAAAATGTTCTCCAGCATGCCTTTCTGCTTGTTTGTGTTTTCCTCAGGATTTAACACAAAGCCAGTCAAATTAATCTGTTAGTGCTGGGCTAACAAAGCTGCAATTACTGTAAACTTTTGCTTCCCAGAGATTTTACTACCAGAGCAGAGTCTTTCCCAACCCTCCAATCTCTGACTTATCCATCTTTTCTTTAATGTGATACCGATAGTTTGACTAGAAGTCTAAAGTACGCAATCTCTTTTTTATTTTATTTAATTTTTTATTTTTGCCATTTTTTTTATCCCCTCCCCAATGTAGTAGTCGCCAATTAACCCATCCCATCCACTAGGGGGCTCTCCCCATCACTTTGCACTGTCCCTGACTCTAGGAGGGTGAAGACCAGCACAAGCTTCCTCCACTGTGTGTGATGTAGCCACCACTTCTTTTCTAACTACCGCTGATACACCGTCACTGGGGAGCCAACGCACTTGGAGGAAAGTGCAGGATTCCCAGCTCTGAATGGACCAATCGGTAGACGCCTGAGCCAGCGGACATTGCAGTGTGTGAATGATGGGGAGTGTGAGAGCGCCATCTACCTGCCCAGAGAGAGCACTGCCAATTTTTGCTCTCTGGACCCGGCTGTTGATGGCAAACGGCATGACTGGGATTCGAACTCGCAATCAACCGGTCAAAGTGTCAGTGTCTTATTCTGCTCAGCCGTAAAAGTCAGTTTCATATTCAGTTTTCAGGGAACAATGTTCTAACTAGAGATGGACCGATCGGCGTTTTTGAGGCCGATTTCGATTTCCGATCCCTTTTCAGCGCGATCGGCCGATAGCCGATACCCATCGAGGGCGGGGCTATATGCCACGCAAATCTAGGAGCAGTTGTTTATCTAGAAACTGTTTATTGCCGTTAATAAACTCATGTGAACATCACATTTATAAAAACATTAGCAGTAAATGACCTAAAGCATACAAATACAGCCAATATTGCAGTCATTAAATTTAGATTATTAATAAATTTAAAACGAAAAATACAGTAAATGAAATGAATACAGGCAAAATTTCAGCCATTAAATGCAGATCCATGGTTATTTTACAACGAAAAAACTGCAAACATTAAGTGTATAATTATTTTAAATTTAAATTAAAGTAAATTAAAAGGTCAGTACTAAAATCATTAAACCTTTAACCTGTAAATTATACAGATACAGACAATACTGCAATTCTAATCATTAAACCTGCATTAATGATTATCAAACGAAAAAAATACATTATCAAAGTCAAAGTGCACCTATTAAACATAGACCCTTGTTTTAAAACGAAAGCCGCAACCATTCAATGTAGATCTTGAATTATTATTATTATTATTATTATGAAAAACAGTAAGCTAGTTAGCCGTGCTAGCTCTGCTGTTTGCTGATACTCACTGTATTCAGTCGCGAGGTGTACTCGTGTCGTATCAGATTAGTAGTATTAAATGTCTTTGTCTTGGTTCCTCCTCGAGGGACGTCGACTTTACAAATTTTACAAATTGCCTTGGAAATGTTTTTTTCACACAAGGTAAAAAACTGCCAGACTGACGACATTCTGTATATCCGCACATGCAGCTGAACACAGTAAGCAGGTTCTTTAGCTACTCGCGACTCCTTCTGTTTTAGTCTGTTTGTCGAAAAAAGGGTATGTATTTCCCTCTAGTGGTTCAGCTAGGAACTGCAGGGACCTGACAGGATGTGGTTCGCGGAGGGCTCCTCTTCCTTGATGAAACGCTAGCTGGAAATACAGAAATCTTGAGATCGGCTAAATTTCAAAAGATATCAGCCGATCGCCGATCACATATTTTGATTAAAAATCGACCGATACATAGCCGATCGATCGTTCCATCTCTAGTTCTAACAGTGTAACACTGAGTCACACAACAAAACACACCTGCACTGCACTGACCAAAAAGTCTATAAAGTCTTTTATAGTAGGCACCTCAATGCAACATTTAAGGTGGATTGGGAAATCCAATTAAGCTAACTTACGTGCATATTTCACCTTCCACCTTAAATGGCCGGACATTTAAAAGTTCAGCTTTGTGCAGAAATCATGAAGCTGAACTTGGTGTCTTATTTCAGCACTCCATCAGCAGAATTTCCCCTTCCACCTTAAATTCTGCAGCAGTTACATTCAGCTTTACATTACATACTTTAGCTTTGTGAAGAGATCACACACTGATTTAAGTGTCTCATTGCAGCAGTGCAAATTCCCATTCCACCTTAAATGCTGCAGCAGTTACATTCAGCATTATGCATAAGTAATGAAGCTAAAATTAACTTCTTGTTGAGGCAGTTACATTCAGCATTTTCCATTACGCCTGTTTCAAAGGAAAATTCAAATAAGAAGCTACCTTCAGCTTTGTGCTGAAATCACCACAAAACACAGCAGAACTCATCAGAAACACATTTCCTCATGCATTTCCATGTCGGTATTAGAGTTAATTCTATCCCACTTATTGCACAGTAAGGACCCCAAAACTGAATCTCATGTTCTCAGACATAGACTGCCTACAAAAATCTGACTGCATTGTCTTATATTACAGTTAGTGGGTTGGTCGGCTCCTCTGATACTAAAATGTACGAGTGAAAACACTGAAAAAGCAAAAAAGTGAGATGTTTGTATGTCTCCTTTAAAGGAATAATGACAAAAGCAGCCTATTTAGTTGTAAGGGGTGGGAACATGAGCATGTAAAATTAATTATTGTAAGTGGACCTCGGGGGAAGAAAATTAACTGCAAAAAAAGTAGGATAAGGCCTCGTTAAGGCAGTCTTTAATAATGTCTGTTAATTCCCCTGCTCCTCTATATGTGTTTCTCTGCTGTAAGTAGTGCACGGTTATTACTCTTTGTCCTTATAGTTTAAGTAAAGTGAGCTGAGTGTAATTTGAGAGCTGCTCTGCTTAGTGTTGGTGGTCCTGCAGCTCAGGCGTGTGTGTGTCTGTGTGTGTGTGTGTGTGTGTGTGTGTGTGTGGGGATGTGTGGGTGAACTCTATTTGGGCTAAATGACGCGTGGCAGAGGAGGGAGGGCCTCCAGCAGGATTACTCTCTCTAGCAGATAACGAATACTGTACGAGTCCACTCAGCGTGCGCACACACATACGCCAGGAAAGCACATTGGACACAGCTTCAGAGTATACAAGCTCTCTTCACATACACCACAGCTCCACTGAAGTCATGTTAGGATGTCTGGTTATAAGAGGATTTTCACTAAGGGTATTATGTAGTTTTAGTAAATCTCTATCACACCCTGTTGTAGACATAAATATTCCACACTGTTTTCCCTGGTGTTAGGTTTGGAATATTTCTTTCTTTCTTTTTTTTTGTAATTATTCTCCACAATGTGTTTGTAGCCAGTTGACCCGGCCTTTTATTGACTTTCTCTATCGCTTGTAATGTGACTTTAGGAGGGTGCAGACTCACACAGGGCTCCTCCAATACATGTGAAGTCAAGCTCCGCCTCTTTTCTATCTGTTGCCAGCACATCAGTACTGGGCAGCCAACATGTTTGGATGGATCACCTGGCAGATGCCTGAGCCAGCTGGCATTACTTAGTAGTATTACTCGGAGCACAGCCAATTTTGCTCTCTCAGGTCCTGGCTGCTGATGGCAAGCAGCATGACCAGGATTCAAACTCGTGATCCTCAGATCATACTGACAGTTTTAACCTGCTGAGCCACTCTGGGCCTTAGGTTTGGAATATTTCTGTATAAGACGAGGTGCAATGTCTGTCTCTGTCCATCTGTTTTGTCCATCCATCCTCCTAGTCATCCCATTAATACTAAAGCTAATGTGTTGGTTTAACTCTTTTTAGACCTCATGACAGCTCATGTAATACCTGCTCTGGTTAATTAATACTTCATTATATTATATCAGGTGTGCTGTTGATTAATTGAACAGATCCACACAATAGCTGTGGATCATCATTGAAAACATCCGTCACCAAGCTCAGTTCTAGCTCCCAAGATATCGGTTGTTTTTTCCAGCACAAGAATTTCTTGTTAGCTGTTAGCTTTACTCTAGTTATGTTTATTTGTGTTGATTCTAAAGATATATGATCGTGTAAGTGATGGCAGCCTTTATTGCCAAGATAAATGATTTTAAAGAGCATGTTTAAGACTTGCGCAGTACTTTGTGTGTGTGTGTGTGTGTGTGAGATTAGTGTTAGCAGAGTCCTCCTCTCAAAGCTGTTATGAATAGATTGGTTATAAACACACTGTGTGATGCCGGAGACAATCTTAACTTGTGTGATAACTTTCAGAACCTTACAAGCTTCAGACATCTGGTTCCTATCACCACCACTGTGAACTGTTCTCACTCAGTTTTAACCCTTCAGTAACGTAATAGCTCCACAAATGTTGACACTTACATTTAAATTGTATGTTATTTTGGAAATGTTTCCGTTTATTTTTGTTTTAGGACGTAATTAAAGTCGTTCAGCTGTTTAGATCAAACAGTTCTTTAACGTGTGCTTCAAACTTTTGCCTGTTACTGTATGTTCCGCTCTCAGGAGGTTCAGGATAGTTGTTTTTGCTGGAAGAGTAGCTGAGGAAGGGATGGCAGGCAGGTCAGGGTGAAAGGGTCATTTTCAGAGTGGAGCTGCAGTTACAGCTGTGGAGCAGTAGCACCGGGCCTGGTCTCATGGTGCTCTGTATGACCTTGTTAGCCAGGAGCTGTGAATGCTGTTTATCTCCAGAGATCAGATAACCTCACTCATTACTGTAGGAGAAATGCATGTTAGAGGCTTCTCCTGTTCCTCTGCCTGGCAGGATGTATGTGTTTAGGTAGTGATTCTTCAACTGTGCTGCAGTGTTTATATACTGTGGTACTGTGGTGTGTGTGTGTGTGTGTGTGTGTGTGTGTGTGCTTATGGATCACCTTCACTATGGCGGTTCTAGAACATCCCAGAAAGTTAGTGGTTTCTAACCCCCTTCACCTAGTACCCTATTATCATGCCCTTTTAGACATCAAACAAAACACGTTCTTTGTCCATAATGATGGTTTTACACTCTGATACAACTGACTGATGTGCTCTCTTATTAATTAATGCAGTAAACCCTGTCACATGACATCTGTGTAGCTAGTAAGCTGTGAGAGACATTTTAATGGTTCATGATCACACTCTTAATGTGCAGTCTACATAACAAATATGTTATTTAACAACTACAGTGGAACCTTGGTTTTTGTCACTAATCTGTTCTACAATGCCTGATGAAAACCGAAACGAACAATAATAATTGTAATATATTAGTAATGGGCAATAAGTAATATTTCCCATAAGAAATATTGTAAATCCAATTAATCTGTTCCACAGACTCCAAAATATTATCAAAAAATACAATTTATATAGAATAACTATAGATTTACATACAGAAAACTATCACAAAACTGTATCCAAACTTATGATTGGAGCCAACCACAGAGCAGACAGAAGCTAAAGAGGTACCCAAACAAAAGAGCTACAAGGAGTGCTGAACGTCACACTAAAGCGACAGCACTCAGCAGTACCGCCTGAAAACAGGCGCAAAATAAAAACCGAGCAAAAGCCCAGAGAACGGGTGTACAAAACAGAGGCTGCCAGAAGGACCAAACCGCCATTCTCTAAAACTCAGCAAATACAATAGACTAATGAAATGGATAAATGAACATTTAATGTAATTCTTACCTTTACTGAAGACTCTTCTTTGTGTATGGAAATGTGTCCAGAGAGGTCTGTTTCTGGCACACTCAATAACCAAGCACAAAAAGCACTGAAAAAAAAAACAAGGGAAATGTTTCAGATGAACAGGTGGGGGGTGATGCTCACACAACGAGAAACAAAGTCAGAGAAACAAAGCCAGAGAAATAAGGAGAAACAAAGCCAGAGAAATAAAGAGAAACAAAGCCAGAGAAACAAGGAGAAACAAAGCCAGAGAAACAAGGAGAAACAAAGCCAGAGAAACAAGGAGAAACAAAGCCAGAGAAATAAGGAGAAACAAAACCAGACAAATGAATAACAAAGCCCGAGAAACACAGCCAAAGAAACAATGAGAAGCAAAGCCAGAGAAAAAAAAGAGAAACAAAGCCAGAGAAACAAAGCCAGAGAAACAAAGCCAGAGAAACGAGAAACAAAGCCGGAGAAACGAAGCCGGAGAAGCAACGACGAGAAACGAAGCCGGAGAAAAACGAAGCCGGAGAAGCAACGACGAGAAACGAAGCCGGAGCAGCAACGACGAGAAACGAAGCCGGAGAAGCAACGACGAGAAACGAAGCCGGAGCAGCAACGACGAGAAACGAAGCCGGAGAAGCAACGACGAGAAACGAAGCCGGAGAAGCAACGACGAGAAACGAAGCCGGAGCAGCAACGACGAGAAACGAAGCCGGAGCAGCAACGACGAGAAACGAAGCCGGAGCAGCAACGACGAGAAACGAAGCCGGAGCAGCAACGACCAGCGGAGAGACGAAGCCGGAGCAGCAACGACCAGCGGAGAGACGAAGCCGGAGCAGCAACGACCAGCGGAGAGACAAAGCTACAGAAACAAGAAACAAAGCCAGAATAAAGGAAGAACGCATGTGTGCATGCTTAGTTTTTGCAAAATTCACGACAAGTCATGTGGGCATTTGTCATGCTGACATAAACCGGGCAAACAAACAATAACTGAGGCAATTTGTTTTTCTGAATAAAATCAGCGATAACTAAATTGTCTGATAACCAGGGCAAACAATAACTGAGGTTCCACTGTGCATTGAATTCTGGAACTTTTATTATAAAAACTGTGAAATCTGTGATGTTGGAGATTCTGTGTCCTTTTCAATTATGGAACTGTTCCTGTGAATGTGGTGGGACCTTATATATAAAATACATTTATGAAGTAAATGTTTTCTCAGTGTTGACTCTCTGTTTCTGTCTGCAGTTCCTCCACAGTTTCTGAAGAGGCCGGTCAGCAGGCTTGCTCATGAAGCTATGGACGTGGTCTTTGAGTGTGAGGTCACTGGCTCACCCGCCCCCACCATTAAATGGGTGAAGAACGGAGATGCTGTGATCCCCAGCGACTACTTCAGAATCATTGTAAGTCTGTCCACTGGTATTCTGTGTATGGATTAAGTCTAGCCTTGGACTAAGGTGCAATGCCAAATCGTTATTTGTCAGCTTCTGAGTCCAAGCTGGCTCTGACCGTTTATGCTCTTCAGGCACTGATCAGATACGTGGCTGCTGCTGAGTTTGTGATTTCTGCTGTTTTTGGCTTTGCAGAAGGAGCAGAATCTGCAGGTGCAGGGTCTGGTGAAGACAGACGAGGGTTTTTATCAGTGCCTGGCAGAAAACGAAGCAGGAAACATACAGGCCGGCGCACAGTTAGTCATCCTGGACCAAGGTATGTGTTAGAGAGAATGTGTTTATGGGAGTCATATCATTGCTGTTAGACAGAACACTTGAGTAACACTTCACTTTAGGTTGTTCTTGTGGGAATATTCTAAACATGAATATGCATTAAAAACAATTAACAATGTTTAACACAATTTGAAGTGAACTCGTTATTAAACCCTTAGTTCAGACAGCCTTAGCTTTGTATCTTTTTTGGTAAGATATCTACTGGAATAAGGCTTTATAAGTGAGGTTACGTCAGTGGTCCTGAAAAGCTTACTTACGACTGGCCTAAAGTGAACTGTCACCAAACCAAACTTCATGAACACTTCATAACCATTAGACAAGCACAAATGTGGCAACATGACTTACATAATATGCTTGAATTCTGTTGTTTCACACTGTCAAAAATAAATAAATTCTTCTAAATTGATTCAAAAACTGCCCCCGAGTTGCTCAGCAGGCTAAGACACTGACACCATGACCAGATCATTGCGAGTTCAAATTCCGGTTAATCTGTTTGCCATCAACAGTTGGGGCCCAGGAGAGCAAAAAATTGGCAGTGCTCTCTCTGGGCGGGTAGATGGCGCTCTCTCTCCCGATCACTCGCACATTACAATGTCATCTGGCTCAGGTGTCTACTGATTGGTCCGTTCAGAGCTGGGAACCCTGCGCTTTCCTCCGAGCACATTGGTTCCCCAGTGATGGTGTATCAGTGGTAGTTTGAAAAGAGGTGGTGGCCTGATCACTATCAATGGAGGAGGCTTGTGCTTGACTTCACTCTCCTAGAGTCAGGGACAGTGTAAAAGTGATGGTGAGAGTCCGAACGGATGGGATGGGTTAATTGGTTACTACTGCTTTGTGAAGGGGATAAAAATTGGCAAAAAAAATAAATTTAAACTAGAATATCATGAAAAAGTTCATTTGAGCTCACACTTTAATTCAAAATGTAATCCGCATATATACGCAAGCGTGTGTGTGTGTCCTTGTATTTCTTCCTGATGGGGACTGAAAGCCCTCATAATAACAGGAATTAAAACTGGTGACATTTTGCTGGTCCTCAGAGGAAATGTGCCATTTTCATTACAAACGTTTGTTGTTGTTGGATAAATTAAAAGAGCAGAAGCACTGACCTTTGGTTGCTAAGTTTAAGATTAGGTTTAGGTTTATTGTTACTCATTATTACAAAGTGAATGTAATGTCTTCACTAGTATAGTATTACCAAAGTGTGTTTGTGTGTGTGTACCAGGTGTATGAAACGTTGTGGTACCAAAACTTGTTTAAACACTCACGTTCTGGGGAGCTTTCTTCCTTCTCTGGACTACGTGCTGGTCCCTGCAACATAAATCATGAAATTTAAAGATGAAGACTTGTTTTAAGGTTAAGTCTCCAGGAAATGAATGGAAACTTGTGTAATGTCCCCATAATTTACAGAAACAAACGTGTGTGCGTGTACACACATATTTTACATTCATTACATGTAAAGTGACACATCTTAAGTAACAGCTTGTTGAATTAAATTATGAACACAAATGAGACAACATTTACTGTTTTGTACATGCACTTGTGTTTAATTTGGACTGTATTATACTGCTGTGTGCAGTTGGCACCACAAGTGTACTGTTCTATACTGTATCTACATTATCCACAGCCTCTTAGATTAGCCGTCTTCCATTAAAATTCCCACATGACTGAGAGAATAGTCAGAGATAAGAAATCCATCTGACTGAGCTGTTATTAATGCACCCGTTTCATTTTACTTTGATAAAGTTTAAGCTATAAAAGTGGATTTTTTGTTGATTGATTTTTTTGCGGTCTCATTAATTGAAGAACATTTCAGAATTGAATTCCTGTTGACCGCACGGCAGACCTCAGTTTGATACAGTCACATAATCTGTCAGACCTCTTTTGACTGCTGCTGTCATATTATACAGCTTTGCGTTATGTTGGTTGACTTCCCTGGAAGTGAACTCTAAGCTACTTAGTGCAGGGCTGGGTATTACTCTCCACACTGTGGCAGCTGAAAGGCCAGAGATCATATGCTAATAAGGTGGCATATTCATCTGAATGTCTTTGGCGTCTGGGACTTTGGGTCTTTGGATTAGTGAAATGAGTCTTTTGACAGTCATGGGAAGTCCTGAGGTTAATCCAGTATTGGTATAATGCAGGTGCATTGTGCCATTCGCTGCTGCTGATTTTCTGTCAGTGCCACCTGTCAGGGCACACGTGAGCATTTATATTTGTCTGTCTGTATGCTGAGAAGCTCTGTTATCTCTGTCAGGCTGACTTGGTTCCCCAGCAGTTCTCCTGTATTTTAATATTCAAAGATGGCCAATATTCGAGCACTCTGGCTGTAGAATTTATTTAAAATAAGACAAATCGATGTTTCCCCAAAGAATCCTCCTGCTTTTTAATACACTGTGTCCAACACCAATGCACCTCTGTCTACCTCTTCATCAAACGTGAATCTCCATCCTCGTATGACTTCTTTCAGGAGAACAAACATGATGGTCCAGTCAGGACTATAGGGAGGCTTTAACACCCCAAAACCAAGTTTTTGGAGACTGTTAACTGTATGGGTAACGGTATGCAGTCGTGCACTCTCATTCAACAACAGAGCAGCCTTGGATAGAGTATCCAAATTGTGTTTGCAGAAAAGTTTCCATGAGTTGTTTCAGTATTCTACACAAAGTCTGTGGTGGGTGATTGCATATGCAGAGCTGTGGCTGATTTGCAACATGATCCACCGTCACTCGTCCATCCAACAGAATGAGTTCGCGTGCATGTGCAGTTAGTCGTGGACATGGACCTTCTGTGACCTTCCCTATCCATTCATACACACTTCTTCACGAGAAAGCACTTTTTTCATACTGTGCATATAGTCTCTGATAAATATCCAGACACGCCCTCAAACCACAAAAAACAAATTTCTCTTTGTGAAAATCATAAGTGGGGCGGCCATTTTTGTTGCACTGCAGTCATAAGTGCACGGACGTATCGCATCCATACTGAGTTGCGAACAATAACAGCAAATATTTTCTATAGGAAAACGTCAGGACGTCGAAGTCCCCATAATTCAGTAGAAATGTGTGGGATCACACCAGATACTTTAGCAAAGGTTTACATACTTCTGCAACTTAATATTATCTTAATGTTACATTATTTTCCTCAATACAGTGGTAACCCTACTTACGAGTTTAATCCGTGCAGGAGCCGAGCTCGTTAGCTGGTTAGCTCGTTAGCTGGATGCATTTTCCCCATAAGAATACATGTAAAACTGATTAATCCGTGTCAGCCAGCCAATATACAGTATACTGTAATATGTAAATAATGTGTTTATATGGGTTTTTAAAACATAAACGAGACGATGACGGCGCTCGTGTAGGCTGGCCGCTATGCAGAGGGAGACCAACGGTGCTCGTGTAGGCTGGCGGCTGCATGGTTACACTTATCATATGAAAAGTAAAAGTAAAATTTATCTAACTTTCTTGTTCACCACCTTTTGCTACCTTAGCGTCGCTTTCACTAGCACTTTCACTGGACAGCGGTCAAAGGTATTGACTGACCTCTTCTTCTACGGTAGCATCTAGGAGATGCTACGACCGCAGCGCCCCTAGTGGTTTGGCATACTTGAAGAAATTTACGCTACTCATTAGCTGGAATTTTACTCGTTACCTGGAACAAAAATATTCAGAGATCTCGACTCGTTACCTGGAATACTCGTTAGTAGGGATGCTCGTAAGTAGGGTTACCACTGTAATTAAATGACTAAATGTGATTTAAGTCTCATTTCTTTGATGTGATTCTCTTGATCTACTTTTAAGATTACGATCAACCAATTTAGCCAATGTGATTTTTCATACAACGGAATTTGACCTCCGCGTTTAACCCATTCATGCAGTGAAACACACACACAGACACACACACACACACTAGTGCACACACTAGGCTGTGAGAATTTGTGCCCAAAGCGGTGGTCAGCCCTTATACACCAGCGCCCGGGGAGCAGTTAGGGGGTTAGGTGCCTTGCTCAAGGGCACTTCAGTCATGTCCTGTCTGGGGATCGAACCAGCAACCTTCAGCGACCAGATCCTTACCACTAGACCATGGCTGCCCCATTTTAGGACTTGTATAACAAGTTATAGGTCAGATTTATGCAGAAATATAGACAATTCTGAAGGGTTCTGAAACTTTCAGGCATCACTGTAGGTGCCCGTCTCCTCTATCTCCATTAGAATATGATAAAGACAGCAGTGCAGAACCCCAAACCATCAGGACCTTAGTGTGCTTGTTCCAGCATGTGCCTTATTTAGATATATACACTTCTTTGTGCACAGTCCCATCCGGGAGGCCCTACTTGTTTTCACGCTGGCACTCGGTGACTCACGCTGCTCCAGCAAGCTGCCTCATTTGAGCTGTTTTGCTGCAACAGAAATAGACGAATAAGCTCCAATTCACAGTAATATTCCCTTTGCGAGGTTCCACTTCTGCTGGGACTACAGTCAGGTCTTGTAAATGGATCATAAAGCAATATTTAACCTCCTTCTTAGAAATCCACTTCGGTTATGGTGGAAGATTGATTCCTGCACAAACAGCACTGCGCAGCCCACAGCTCTTTTATGTTCTTCATTGAGAAGAAGGGAAAAAAAGCTGCTTGGTGTCGCTGGGCCACGGTAGATTTGTGTGGCTCTAAATATCACCTTATTCAGTTCCTAGAGGGAGAATTAAAAAGGGCAGCCATACTCTGAGCCTTCTGCTTAGAGAAAACACATTTCACAGCCTCATACAGTCTGCTAGTTATTCACAGATGTAAAAGGACACGTGTCCAAATGCTTCATGAATCCGTAATCAGTGTGGCTGGAAGACAGCCAAGTTAAAAGCAGGGTTCAGTTAATGACATCTGATGCTGAAAATGGGCTCCATTTGTACCACCTGTGTGTTTCCACTGCTTTGCATCTTGTTAGATGGCCACTCATGGGCAACCAGATATTCCTTAGTGTTTTTTTTATATGAACATTGCTGAGGTTTCAAAACGTGCCACTCTGAATGCCTTGTTTTTGTGATGTTTTTGTGATGTCACAAAAGAAACTAGTGCATCTCCAAGAAAGTTGAGTGTTGTGAAAAATTCAGTTGTGTTCATTATTTAATTCAAAAAGGTAAACTGTTGTTTTATATTCATTACATGTGAAGTGACACATTTCAAGCCTTTTTTGTTTGAATGTTGATACTGTTTAAATACTAATCTACTCAAACTAATACTAGTTTACTGCTACAAAAAATACTAATTTACTTACCCAAAATTAAGTTTTTAAGTAATTTGTGATTTTGGATTTCTGCTTTTAATGAGCTATAAGCCAAATTGATCAACACATTTGTGTAATGAATATAAAATATGTTTACATTTTTAATCAAATTAATCACTTTTTCACAATATTCCAATTTTTGAGATGGACTAGTGTTTGTCCACATACAGTGGAGTCTCAGTTTTAGTCATTATTCTAAAGTGCCTGATGATAACCAAAACAAATGACTGAAGTAATATTTTCCATAAGAAATTAAATAAATTTTATAATTAATTTAAATAAATTAAAATTCCATAAGTAAATCCAATTAATCTGTTCCAGACACTCCAAAATACGCACAAAATACATTTTATGTAGAATAACTATAGTTTAACATACAGAACACAGTGAGAAATAAATACAAAAGACTAATGAAATGGATAAATGAACTTTTAACACCACTCTTACAGGTTTACGCTCTGTTTTAGAGAGTGCCAGTGTGGTTCACCTGGCAGCCTTTGACTTGTACACCTGTTCTCCGCTGCTGTTTGTTTTTGTACCCCGTTTTCAGGAGGTAGCGCTGCGTGCTGTCACTTTAGTGTGACATGTTTTAGTTTGTTTTAACCATTTTTATTTGGGTGTTTCTCATGCCTTTTGCTTTTGTGAAGCTCTTTAGCTTCTGTGTGTTCTTCGCATCCACTCATAAGTCTGGGCACAGTCCCATGACTCTTATCTTTACTGAAGACTCTTTTTGGTGTATGGAAATGCATCCAGAGAAGGCTGTTTCTGGTGAAGGGTGATGCTCACTCAACAAGAAACAAAGCCAGAGTGAATGGCAAACACATGGTTGAGTAATAAACACGAGTGGATGCTGTGTTTGCACAAAATTAGTGGCAAGTCATGTGGGCACACCGACAAAAACCGGGCGGATGAATGATAACTGGGACAATATTATTTTCCCATAAACAATAACCAGGACAAACGATAACCGAGGTTCAACTGTATATGGTTTAAATTTATAAGGAATGTTTCAACTTGGACTGCACAAAATACAGAACCATTCATAACAGAGATCAGTCTTAAAGGCACGGCAGCAAAAAACTGTTAAACTATTATAATGTTAGTCAGTAGTTAATCATTTTCCTTCATAAAAACATGCAAATGTCATAAATGAGCTTTGGAACAATAAATATAAAATACCATTCAGCCACAACATAAATACCATTCACAGATGAAGTGAATAGCATTGATTATGCAGATGAAGGTCTGGGATGTATTAGATATTATGGATGACGTGTGAGTTTCTGAAGAAAAGTATGCAAGCATAGACCTGCTGCTTTGACAAGCCAAATCCTTATGGCTGTATGCCTGGGTTGGAGCATCTTTGAAGTGGGAAGGCTTGTGGTGTTCTCCCAGTCAGCAGTGTTCAGTACCAACAGTGGCCTCCAAATTCTTCAGAGCTCAAGCTGAGCATCTGTGGGTTGTTCTGGAATAGCAAGTCATGTCTATACTGACTCCACCTCACAAAGTACAGGACTACTATTATCTGCTGATCCTTTATACTGGATACCACAGGACACCTTCAGAGGTCTTGTAGAGTCCATGACTCCATCGGTTGGAGCTGTTTTGGTGGCAAATGGAAGTCTGTCAGTGTCCATTAGCCATACTAGCAATGTTGGTGTTCAAGAAAAATATAAGAACAGCAGCTCTTTAACAATCTGTTGTTTCCTGGAAAATCCGCAAGACATCTGTGACCAAGGTTCCAAAGTGCTGATCTTGTTCTCCTCACACTGGATCATTTTCAGAAAACGTGGATTTAGTTGCTTATTCCCGAAAGTGCATGCAGGTGGAGAGTAGATAAGGAAGACGATGGATCTTGCTTTTCTTAAATCTCTGGATATTCTCCGAGGGGCTGCGCTGTCCCCACTGTGCCCCCTTTTCCCTGAATTGCATATAAGTATTCCAGTCTGCCTGTGCTCTGCAGCTTGTTGCTGTTAATGCTGATAGTCAGGTGTGCTGTAGGTATTTGTTTAAGCCCTGGGCATCGTCGCCATCTGGATTGGCACTTTGGAAACATGCTTGTTTATTAAAGCACAGGTTTGCTGCTTTGCAGGCTAGACTGTATTAACTTTCTTTTCTCCTGCCATTTGTAATCATGGATAGCACAAACTTGCAGATAGCTTTACAGCTAAACTAAACAAACCCCAGATAAACACAACAGGGAAGTGAAAGGGGCCAAATTTGAGATGATTTTAGCATCAATACATCATTGTGTGCTGGACCTGTATATGAATGTCTTGGCTGCAAACATTTTGGAGAAAACAGAGAGTGCAGGCATGTGCTAATCAACCATCACTACTCATTAGCCACACGTTCATCCAGTGACCAACAGTGGTGTTTGCCAGTGTATTTATCTGGACTTAATATAACAATGCATAGACCTTTGTTCTGATTGTTGTTATTGTACCTTTTTAATCCATATTTATGCCAATACATACAATGAAGCGCAGCAATAAACATAAACAGAATATAAGTAAATACAGTATTTATTTTGAAAAGCAACCAATACACCCCCCACTTCTGCTATGTGCGATACAGCCACCACCGCTTTTCAAACTACCGCTTGATACACCGTCCCTGGGGAACCAACGCGCTCGGAGGAAAGTGCAGGGTCTCTAGTTTTGAATGGACCAATCAGTAGACGCCTGAGCCAGTGGACATTGCAATGTGAGAGTGATAGGGAGAGAGAGCGCCATCTACCCACCCAGAGAGAGCACTGCCAATTTTGCTCTCTTGGGTCCCGGCTGTTGATGCCAAACAGCATGACCAGGATTCCAACTCGATTTGCTTGTTAAAAAGCTTATCTCATGGCAAATATCCATTACTCTTATAACACAGTTCTGTTATCACTGTTTACTGTTAGGTAAAAATAAAGAAAAATGATATGTATGCTTATTAACACTCTGTGAGGTAAAGTATTTCCTCTGTCAGGCTCTTCACTGCTAAAATACCATCAGACTATGAGCTTCAGTCATAATAAACTAGACCATCATTTCCTAATAATTGTTTATTATACAGGCACTAAACACAAAGGTACTGATTTCAAAGATGTTTGCTGGCATCTTTCATTAAACACCATTTACAGCTGATTGGATTTTAATTCATATATCTGTAAAGTTCATCTCTCATCTCAGTGAAGCTGCTGGGGGAGGCTGATTCATTTAATTTTTGTTACTAAAACTGACTTCATGGTCGTTACTCTTCAGCCGAGCTGTAAACACATGAAGTGCTCAGTTTTACTGTACTGACTTTGTTTCTCTGCCTTTCCATCACAGGCAACTCCTCATTTGTGATCATTGGTGTCTTGGCTAGGTTATGTGTATGTGGTGCAGTAATACTTCAAGAGCTTTGCTCAGAGTGCCATTATCCTAGAATGTCTCAACCAGTCGCATTGCAGGGTCAGAAATAATATAATATTGAAGTTATAAAGAGTGTTTCATCCTGGACTGCTTTTCTATTAGGCATGGTGGCAAAATCAGCCTTAAGTTAATTATGGATCATTTTATGTGTGCAAAAACACCTACAACTTATAAGTTGTCTACAAGATAATAATTACAGTACACCAATTAGCCACAACATTAAAACCACTCACGGATGAAGTGCATAACATTGATAATCTCCTAACAATAGTTACAAAGGGGAAGGTGTGGTATATATGAGATCTTAAGAGAATGGTTGACTTCCTGGTTGTAGCCTTGTTCCAATGGACTGAAATGTGCTCACATTAAACAGAAATCAAAATGGGCCATAAAGAGTCATGATCAGTGCACCTGATGTCACATCGCAGAGTGGCACGGTGGCTTGGTGGTCTTGGATTCAAGTCCCTTTCTTTGTGAAGTTTCCATGTTCTCCCTGTGTGTGCGTGGGTTTCCTCCCACCGTCCCACATGGAGGTCAGGTGAATTGGCTACTCTAAATGACCCTGATATGTGTGAATGTATGTGTGTCTGCCCAGATGGTTGGCATTCTGACGTGGGTGATCCCCCTAGTGCTGGGTGCAGTCCTCCAGGTGGACGGTCGCTTCCGGTTGAGATGCTATGCGTGACTGACTGCTGCTTCTGGCTGGTGTGTGTAAATGGATGGTGTTGATTGTAAAGCAGCCTTAGGTATTAGATGCTGTATAAGTGTAACATTCATTCATTCACCAGTACAGTGTACAGAACCTTTCCATCATGTGGGTGAAGGTGAAGAAATTGAAATGTAGTGGTTCTGAGAAGAGAGATTTATGAGACTCTTTTGAAGGAGCCACAGATCTGTATTAACTAGTAAAGTAGCTTTAATAAAACTATGATTCTACATGATAACAGTGTTAATAAGGTCCAGACTGAAGAACAGCAGGCCAGAACGTAGTGTGTGTTTGTTGTAAAGAATGTATTTGGGGAGAGTTTGTGCTTCTCTTGACTTTTTGCTATTACATTAATGCGACACTTGCTCCAGTGTTGTTCTTCCGTAACTGGAGACATCAAGGTTTTGCGGGTTGTTTTGTTGTTCCTCTTGTGCCCTGACAGGCTATTATTACCTAAAGCTCCACTCTGCCATTGGCGACGGTTGTTATGTAGATTCCCCCCCCACACACACACACACACTCACACACAATCTTCAGACTACAGAGGCGTAGTCATGCTCCAGGATCAGGAGGAAAAGGTACTTATGGCCATGAATAAAAATGTGGCTTAGGAACCGACTTTCACATCTCTGGAGTTTAAGCTCAGATTTTTTGGTGCTTTTGTGATTCCCTGAAGGTACAAACAGTGTAAATACACACATGAATGTACAGCTTGAGCCTTGAGGTCTACTTGTGTTAAATGTTCTATACATTTACTTTTGGATGCACAGAAAAAAGTGATGATAAAAGCACGTTTACACTAAAATGAGGACAATAACTAAAGATCTACAGCCACAGTCATTACTGCAGGTACAGAAGTGATGTCCTGCTATTATACAATAATGCACATCCATCACGGGCTGGTAGGGTTTAGGTTATCTGTCTGTCTGTCACATACACAGTCTCTGTCTGTGTCTGTCTGTCTGTCTGTCTGTCTGTGGCTGTCTGTCTGTCTGTGGCTGTCTGTCTGTGGCTGTCTGGCTGTGGCTGTCTGGCTGTGGCTGGCTGGCTGTGGCTGGCTGGCTGTGGCTGGCTGGCTGTGGCTGGCTGGCTGTGGCTGGCTGGCTGTGGCTGGCTGGCTGTGGCTGGCTGGCTGTCTGTCGGTGGCTGGCTGGCTGTGGCTGGCTGGCTGTCTGTCGGTGGCTGGCTGGCTGTCTGTCTGTCTGTCTGTGGGTGGCTGGCTGTCTGTCTGTCTGTCTGTGGGTGGCTGGCTGTCTGTCTGTCTGTCTGTGGGTGGCTGTCTGTCTGTCTGTGGGTGGCTGGCTGTCTGTCTGTGGGTGGCTGGCTGTCTGTCTGTCTGTCTGTGGCTGGCTGTCTGTCTGTCTGTCTGTGGCTGGCTGTCTGTCTGTCTGTGGGTGGCTGGCTGTCTGTCTGTGGGTGGCTGGCTGTCTGTCTGTGGGTGGCTGGCTGTCCGTCTGTGGGTGGCTGGCTGTCCGTCTGTGGGTGGCTGGCTGTCCGTCTGTGGGTGGCTGGCTGTCTGTCTGTGGGTGGCTGGCTGTCTGTCTGTCCGTCTGTGGGTGGCTGGCTGTCTGTCTGTCCGTCTGTGGGTGGCTGGCTGTCTGTCTGGCTGTCTGTGGCTGGCTGTCTGTGGCTGGCTGTCTGTGGCTGGCTGTCTGTGGCTGGCTGTCTGTCTGTCTGTGTGGCTGTCTGTCTGTCTGTCTGTCTGTCTGTGTGGCTGTCTGTCTGTCTGTGGCTGTCTGTCTGTCTGCCTGCCTGCCTGCCTGTCTGTGGCTGTGGCTGTGTGTCTGTGGCTGTCTGTCTGTCTGTGGCTGTCTGGTTGTCTATCTGTCGCACAGTCTCTGTCTGGCTGTCTATCTGACTATCTGGCTTGTTGGCTGTCTGTCTGTATATCTGTCTGTCCTTCCATCCATCCATCTGTCTACCTGTCTATTTGTCTGTCTGTCTGTCTGAAGATCTGTGTACCCATTGATCTATTTGTCTGCTACATCTATCCATCCATCCATGCATCCGTCCACACTATGCTGAGATGTAAGTTGGATGCTGTTGAGATAGTGTAGATATTGTGGTCTTTTTGATGCAGTCATTGCTTGTTCTGCTCGGTGTCTCTGAGCTGCAGTAACACAGATGTGACAGGTGTGCTCAGAGTAAATACAGCTTAAATCTGTACTTTTGTTTCTTTACATATCAGATCCACCAGCAAGTCCAATCTCCAAATCATTTTACAACATCTAACGTTTTCTGCACAACTGCAGTGGATGGAAGCCCAGCCTGGTCTTTGTACATGTGCAGAACGTTTGTGGAGGTTTGAGTGGAGACCTGGATGCTGACCATCGCATTTAGAGAAAGAAGTGAACACAGAAAACAACAATCTTTAACGGTTTCATTTTTCTGTGATTGCTGAAGACCTTTGTCTTGCTGTTCTGTAAATAAAGGCTGTGCGATGATGTGAAGAATATGATGATGACTGCTAATGGGGCTGTATTGACAGCCTCTTTTCTTGCCTTCTTAGAGCTTGAGCTTGTTTATTGCCTCTCATTAATTCATATGGTCTCCTATTTGCATTTGAATACTTGTGTGTTTGTTCATATTCTCTTAGCTTTTATTTCAAAGACTCTGCAGCATCCAGATGATGGTTCTGTATTACTTTTATCCAGAAATGTCATCTTCCACATGTTCTTTCACCTCGTATCACACCAGCATCCTACAAAACCCATTTTCCTGCTTCTTCTTGGAGCTCTTTTCTCAGGCTGGTATACAGCGGGCTTTGTATCATAGTTAATTTGATCAAATTCAGTGTCCATACCGGAGCACTTTGGAGTAGTCCATCTGTTTCTCTGTATACTGTGTCCTCCTTTCATTCTGTTCTTACACAGTGAGGATCGTCAGAGAGCAGCTGTTATTTGGCTGGTGGAAGTTTCTCAGCACTGCGGTGACGCTGATGTGGTGGCGCGTGGCACTGGTGTTTACGTGCTCCAGATTTTTCAAAATAGCTGCTAACTCATGGGATTATTGCTCATATTCAAAAACAGATGCTTGTTAGATGTACATCCTAGTAATGATTGGTTGTATCTGATTCTGACGTTTGGAGAGCTTTTTTCCACTCGTTCCTAGCATTTGAACCATGATGACTAGAAGTGTATCGATATCATGACATTGTCTCAAACACAGTACTGCGTTTTTTATAGTGCACATATAAACATTGGTGGTTCATTTTGTGTCCTATTTAAACACCAATAGATAAGTGATGTAGTCCATCTTCAGCTCTTAGACTCCAACATAAACTAAAAGAGTAAGGGTGCACCACTAACATTAGCATTAGTCAAGTTAACATCTAGTGCTGAATTATTACTCAAATTGCAGTACATCACATTGCATACAGTAATACAGTACACTGATTAACAACCCCTGTGTCATGATACACATCACCAAGTTCTTAATAGTACAACGTTCTTGTGATGATGGATAGATATGGCTGGTGTCCTGGAGTACTGGCTGCCAGTGTGATGGATCTGAAGGTGAAATCAGGGCTCTGCTCAGGTTGACTGGACCAGTACTGGTGTCCATTTCTTTCAGACATAAAAAGAATGCTTTCTTTACCAGTTTTCATGCACTTAAAATAGTCCTGTGTGGCAAACACAGCACATTGTTATTTATTACAATGGAAATAACCCTGAAGCCTGTTTTCTAATGAATGGATCCATGTGGTTGTGTACAGTAACTTACCGTTGGGCCTGGAGCTGGTGGGAGACTTATTACATGAACATACTAGAGTTTTTGATTGATGCTGGTTGTTTTTGAACCGAGAAGGCATAATTAATGATGTATAATGCAATACTTTTGGGTTACAGTATTTCGACGCCTCTAGAATGAAGGAAATGTTAGTGTGTCTTTAAGATGTTTAGAAGAACTTCTCAGTGTTGCTTTAGGTAATGAATGTTCAGGAGTTAGACAATGAAACTGAAACAGCTGGTTTTAGACCACAATAATTGATTAGTAGGTGTTGGGCCTCCTTTTGCAGCCAATACAGCGTCAGTTCGTCTTGGGAATGACATACACAAGTCCTGCACAGTGGTCAGAGGGATTTTAAGCCATTCTTCTTGCAGGATAGTGGTCAGGTCACTACGTGATGCTGGTGGAGGAAACCGTTTCCTGACTCGCTCCTCCAAAACACCCCAAAGTGTCTCAATAATATTTAGACTCAAAGACTTGCTGTCTTGGTCACAGATGAGCCAGCAAGACGTGCAGCAACAATTTGTCCTCTTTTGAACTCTGGTATGTCACCATAATGTTGTGTGCATTGTAATATACTATATAACTGTGCTCTTACCTGCTAACTGAACCTTCACACTCTGCTCTTACTGGTGCAATGTGACATTAATGAAGATTGGCCACCAGACTGGTCCAATTTAGCCATGAAACCTCCCACACTAACATGACAGCTGTTTCATTGTCTAACCCCTGTATTTGTTCAGTTATACCACTAGATTTTCTGGAATGTTGGTGCTCCATCCAGTACTTTTGGGAAGAGTTGAGGTGGTGATCATCCATCATCCTCATCTCACTGATGCTTTTGTCGCTGAATGCAATCAAATCTTCCCAACAGTTCTCCAAATTTGAATAGAAAGCCTTCTTTGGACAGTAGAGACAGCCACATCTTCACCGCATCAGTGTCACAGCAGTGTTGAGAACGATCACTGAAGAACAGGTGAAAGGAGGATAATAAAATATACAGAGAAACAGATGGACTACAGTCTGTAATTGTAACTACAAAGTGCACCTGTATGATCAGTGTAGATCTTGGACAATGGGTGTTGGTCATAATATGACTGTGCATACAGCACAGCCAATCAGAACAGAGCTCATTTGCATACAGTACCAGTCAAATATTTGGACAATTTCTGGACATTCAGTGGTTTTTCATGATTTTAAAATATTCTGTATTGTAGATTAATACTAAAGTCATCTAAACTGAGTAAACACATCTGTAATTATTTAGTAAACAAAGTAAACAAACCAGAACATGTTTATATTTGACATTCTTCACAGTAGCACCTCTTGCTTAGATACCAGCTTTCTTGGCATTTTCTCAGTCAGCTTTATGAGGTAGTCACCTGGAATGGCTTTCAGTTAACAGCTGTGTCTTGTCAAGAGTTCATGACTTGCATTTCTTGCCTCTTAATGTGTTTAAGACATCAGTTGTGTGTCTACTTTGAAGTAAAATCTAAAACATGTTTTGGTTTGTTTAACACTTTTAAGTTTACTACATGATTCATTATGTGTTCACTCAGAGTCTGGATGACTTCATTGTTCATTTACAGTGTAGGAAAATAAATAAATATAAACACTGAATGAGATGTGTGTCCAAACTTTTGACTGGTATTGTATATTGTTTAAAAATTCTGTTTGATCCTTAAGAGGCTGAAAGATGGTGAGTTAAAATGCATAAAGCGAGCCAAAATGGTAGAATGTGCCACTTCAAATGTGATGTTCTCAGATGACCTAAGACTCTTCTGTAGTGTTCCTTTACATCCACAAGCTTTGGTCACAAGCTTTTTTCCTCCTCCGCCCCTTACTGTGGGGTTGCCCCCTCTCTACTGGATGCCCCAGGCAAGCTCTGAGCCTGAGGCTATGAACATATTGTAAGGAGCTTAAGTTGAGCTCCTGATAAAATGATGGAGCAAGTCCTTGCGATGCCATCCTGCAGTGGCCTGCTGAAGGACCAACAGCATGAGCCTAGACCTGCCCCCACCTTCCCACAGACTTAAGTATAGTTGTTGTTGAACTTGTGTAAAGGACGTGTCTTGCGGAAGTCAGCACGTCAACAGCAGTTGAAGAACGCTCACAGTAATACTGTGTGATCAGAGCCACTGGAGAGCAGGTCACTGAGGCGTTTCGTGACTGTCCTCACCCGTCAACACAAGTTGCCACTTCACCGTACACTTCTGACAGTGTGCTGCTTTTTACCCTGAAGTGCATCCGAACAGGGTCAAAAGCTTGGATTCACATTTTCCTGTACTACTGCATCTCAGAAAACTAATTTTAAAGAGCTCAGTTATTCATCATTTAATTCTAAAAGGTAAACTCATAAATGCCTAAAAGGTCCAGCACACTTGAACCCTATACTTTATGCAGTGAAACATCATCCACCAATAAACCTGTTGTTTCCAGACAGTTTCAGAAAACCCCATTGTGTCATCTGAGTTCAGTTTGTTATTCAATCTGTTCACACCATGAACACTTCCTCCTGTACTGTGCACGGACACATTCTCAGTGAAATGACCAGCATCCAGTGCTCTTTCCATGAGGATAACTGAGGGCTTGTCTCAGTTGAGCGGCAGGCCATCAATGGAAATGACTGGACGGGCGCCGGCCTCCACTCCTACAGCCACTGATATTAGGCATCCGTAATTGACACCCGACTACACACATTGTAATCATGCATGTCAGTCTTTTTTCACATAGACTGAGGTTTGTTTTATCTACATTTTATCACCAGATCTTCATTATGGTTTAGAGCTTGTGTAAACCAGAAATCCCGAATCTCAGATTATTAGAATCTTTCATTTTGAATTTGATTAAATTACTATTCAAACTGTATCAATATTAAAACAAAGAAATAAGTTATCAGTATAAAATATGACAGTTTACCTTCTTGGATTAAATTATGAAGACAAATTTACCATTTTTTTAGATGCAGCTCATAAGCTTTTCAGTACACTTCAGAGTAACACATGAAATGTTCTTGTAAATGTTTTGTTCAATATTTTCAAGGGCCCTTCTTATAGAAATCTAATTTGTCCTAATTATTAAGTGACATCATACTGACCATATGTTTTCCCAGTCTTCTGTTTGGGTCTTCAGGCTTTGTAATGACTCACTCGTTCATGACCCCTCTGTTGAACCTGTCCTTGCGTTTTGTAAAATAAGAGTGTTATGCAGCATGTGAACCATATTAAAGTTTCCACATATATTGTTCAGACTTAAATTGGTTTGTGCTGCATATACATCCATGTACATACACATGTGAATCTAAAGAATCTACAGTAGTACTCTTGTTAAAGAGTGTTAAATCTATACAAATGTCATATTTGGACTATTGTGATGAGGTGGACCATTAGTGTACTGGCAAGAACTTGATGATTCATGTCATGATAGGCTATGATTCAGTATATTGCAACATTGGAGTTGAAGAGTCTAATGGCTGATAGATTACAATACTGCTGTCTATTGGTCAGGGATTTATACACAACACAAAACCACTGTCTGGCACTGATCTGTACATGTGCACTATTCATTATTATGTGTTTTTTTATGTTTTTAACTATGGAAGGTAATGCCATGTCTGCTAATAACTGCCCAGTGGCAGCATATATAATATGAATAATAAAGGTCCTAAAATGGAGCCTTGGGGAATTCCAAATCTCATTTTTACATTCATAGAGGAGACATTACACATGCAAACAGTAGCTGTAAATAAATACATTGTCTTCATTAGGAAGGCAAGAGCTGTCCAGACTTTTGCATGAGATGGTATAATGGTATATGCAGGGTGGTGTGATATCCCTTTAAAATGGACAGACTTTCTAGGTCATTGATCTGTGGCTAAGTGGGAATTGGCTTATTCTCTCAGTGAAATGTAGGTGTTGAAGAGGATGAGGAAGGGTGAGGAGCTAAGTGGATTTTTAGCAGTAGCAGGTGGGATGAGGGGTAGGGGCTTATGCTCATCAGCCTTGTAGTCCTGTATGGCCATGGGCTGAGTGGGGAGGGTGGAGAAAGTCCACACCAGATGGGTCTCTCTGCCTCTCCTGCAGCTCTGAGGATGTCCCCTGCCAGGCCATGCGGCGATCCATAATCCCTTGCTTTCCTGCTGGGCTGCGTATCCCACCATGGATCCGGAGCCTTCCCAGCACCGCCCTGCTGTGCCCTCTTTTATCTCCCGGAGCACTGGAGCGAGATATCTGAGTCATTCCCCATCACCCAAGAGAACGGCTTCCATGTTTTTAATCTCAATGAGGATGTCATGAGCTTTAATCCATCATCCTTCCATATTCATGATGTTTATTGTGCTGTCTGGACCCAGTGGAGAAGCACAGTGCTGACACTGCTACGCCAGTGCTTTCTCTGAAACTAACACAAAACCACAGTGACCAGGCTAGGGTTTACTTCCACAGAGACACGCTTGGCCAGAGAAAGTGTACTGTAGTGAAAGTCTGAGTACTGTATCCAAGTATTACTCAAGTGAAAGTAAAACATGCTAAAGTATTTAAAAGTGAAGTACATATGTTAACAAATAAATTCAAACTTTTTGTGTTGGTATGTGATGTGTTAGTGAATACTGGTCAGTACTGGTCCTTACACATTCATAAGTTAGCATAGTTTTGGGCTGATATGATAAATTTAGTTGGACCTTTAAGTGGACCTTTTTGATCAAGCTCCATCGCACCTATCCTCACTCTTTTTTTTTTTAAACACCCCAATATAAAATGATCCCTTTGAGTGCCTCTTCTTTGCTTGTCCAACCTCTTTTTTCAGTGGAAATATATTAGCCAGTGAGGATATAGCACTATTGTCATCTTTCCTCTCCTCCTGGTAGGCGGCTCACCATTTGAAGTAGAATAGGATATTTAAGGTGGAATGGAAATAACATTTTAACTTGAGCTTTGTGAAGAAATGTTCACAAAACACAGCAGAAATCACCACAAAAACTCAGAAATACAACAAAAATTGGCACAAATCACCAGATATTCCAAGAAATATTTACATTTTCCTCCTTTGTATTGCCACATACAATTGATGTTAATCCCTCTTTAAAGAAAAGTTTAGTTTTTATAGTTTAGGTTTGTACTGACCAAGTTTAACAGAGCACTCAAAATACAAAGTGGTCATCACACACATACAGGTTCTGTTCAGTACAGAATTGTGTGTGCTAAGCTTTCTCTTAGCTTCAGGTGGAGCCACTCGGATGGGGGTGGGGTTAATTCTAATGAGTTTGCTTAGGGTAGTCAAATCTGAATGCGTTGTTGAATTTCATTCTTTCAGTAATGAGTTGTTATTTCACAGTTTGTGGGTTTATTACTTTGAATTGCAGTTTGTTCTTTGAAATTTGTACTTGAAATGAAAATGCAAGGAGTGAAACGTGTTTTTGTTTTAAATTGGAAAATGTTAAAGTGAAGTATTAATAATAGTTGTGCAGAGTATAGATCTCCGAAAATAACACTTTTATACAATAATACATACTAACATACAGATTCTTCTAGTATTCTCCTCCTCTGGCTATGGGATGTTTGGTTGCCAGCAGGAGATGTATTGTATTGTAATGTATTGGCTTCCCTGATGTAGGAAATGAATTTTGATGGACCGCCCTTGAATGTTTATGCCTGTGGTTGTGATCTTCAATATGAAGTCCTTTATCTCTAATACTGCTATCAAAATATTTGTCTTTGTTATATATTGAGATTATATAGCTCATAGGGTTTATTTTACATCCACATATCTCTCCTATACTGGCCTCATGTTCATGTGTTTGGTGAGATATGTGTAGAATGTGCTGCTACAGAGTATAGCCTGGCTTTTAGCTAACTCTCATTTGCTCATCTTGGTCAGGAGTCATCGTTCTGCTCCTGAACAGATGTCAGTGGTGTTTGTTTGATGCTAAGTGCCTTTTGAATGGAGGTGAAATGCTGTGACATGCTTCAGCAGCTCAGTGGGAAGTGTTCATTTCTGTGTCGAGGGAGAAAGAGAGTGGCGTTCACTCAGGCAGCCGGCAGGTCGACAACACAACCCAATGAAATTCAAAGAGAGGGAGCCTGGAGATTAGCTCTCCTTTCAAATACTGTCTGCTCTCGGATTGAGCTTTTAGCCTTTATCAGCAAATCAACGGCTTCTCCAAATGTCACAACCTGTCAGAATCAGCCTCGCTTGATGTTATCGTCAGAAGCCGGGGAAAACTTGGAACTTGCAAGAAAGAAAGAATGAAAATTGAGACATCAAGGTAGTACATGGAAAACTATTGGGACACCTCTTCCAACAAGCTGAGTGTCTCAGTGGACTGAGGTTCTGAGGCTGTGATCAGAGGATCGCAAGTTTGAATTCCGGTCAGCTGGGGCCTGAGAAAGCAGAATTGGCAGTGCTCTCTGAGTAGATAGATGGCGTTCTCTCTCCCCATCGCTACTAAGTAATGTCTGCTGGCTCATGCATCTGCCAGCCGATCATTCAGAGCTGGGCTCCTGCACTTTCCTCAGAGAGAGCTGCAGACTGCCCTGCAAGTTCAAAAAGAGGCCATGGAGGAGCCATGTAAGGTAGCACCCAACACGCTGGAGATTCACAAACGTGCCGCAGATTCACATTATATTACATTACATTACATTACATTACATTACATTACATTACATTGCATTTAGCGGACGCTTTTATCCAAAGCGACTTACAATAGTGGGAAAGTACAAATGCTAAAAAAATAGAGTTGTACTAGTATTTACTAGTACTAAGTATTAACATTACGATATTGAGTGCTGAGTGCATATCAGTACTCATGGGAAGTATTTGGGATCACTAGAGCAGGAGCTCTTTGAAGAGCTCGGATTTTAGGAGTTTCTTGAACCCAGTGAGGGACACCTCTGCTCTAGTGGCGGTAGGCAGCTTGTTCCACCATCTGGGAACTACTGAGGAGAACAGTCTGGATTGCTTTGTGTGAATGTTAGGCAAAGCAAGGCGACGTTCAGTGGAGGAGCGCAGCGACCGGGCAGGGACATAAGCTTTTAGGAGCGAGTGCAGATAAGAGGGAGCCTGCTCTGTCATCACCTTATAGGTGATCATGCAGGCTTTGTGTTTGATCCGGGCAGCAATTGGATGCCAGTGTAGCTCAATGAGCAGTGGGGTGATGTGCCCGTTTTGGATGGTTAAAAACCAGACGTGCTGCTGCATTCTGGACCATCTGTAGTGGTTTAATAGTGCAGGCTGGGAGGCCTGTTAGCGCAGGTGATTCACAAACACGTGCTGCAAATACAGAAAACTCTTTCATCAAAATGACAACATGGGCACTACATTCATATAGTGATGCTATATGTAAACAACCCAGCCAAGCCACAACAGCGTCTCTAATTAGAAGCAGGTTTGCTAACTATAATTATCATGGTTTTATTATAGGCTAAGAAATGAAGTGTATGGCTCACACAAGTGGTTATCACTGCTAAGGGCCGTAACAGAATTATTAAGAGCCAGGCTTTAATTTCAGATCCTTTCTTGAAGCATTAACTGTACAAATCAACATACAAAGTGAAAAATATCTCCTACAAATGTTTGTTCTCAGCTTCAGCTTTCTGTGTTCAGTCTGTAGTTTGTGAATGTGCTCCAGTGGGGAAATAGAAAGCATGAAATCTGATCTGTGATGTCCACGAAATATGACTTGAATCTGAGTTCATGGTCAGATTGCAGAAAATCAGTCCAGCTCATTTCACATATGCAGAAAAATTGGATTTGAGCCACCTGTTTGAACAAGACCTTAAAGTTGTACATCAGTTTTTTGCAGGAGGGCAGTGTTAGCCACTACACTGTAACACACAGATCATCTGCACATCAGAAAGGAAGGACTGAGGATTTTGGTGTAAAACTGTGCATTTGAGCCTGGACTGCTTTTTTGAATGTAGCAGCCAATCAGAACAAAGGTCATTTACATATCAGTCTTAAAGCAGGGTTCCCGCAAGGTCTTAAAAAGTCTTAATTTCAAAACTTTAAATTTAAGGCCTTAAAAAAGCCTTAAAAATTGCCAGATGTCCATCCAAGGTCTTAAATTAAATTTATCAGTCTTAATTTTTTACTTTTAATTCCAGAGAAGCGTAGTCTAGCTAACTTCTGCTAATGTCTACTAAATGCATCAGTGTAAATGTAGATCTGTGTTTCTTGGGGGGGGACGACAATTGTTTGTGCCACAATTCAGAGTGCGGTCGTGGATGTGTTGAGCGAGCAAGAAGATTTATGCACGTACGTGAATACAATACAAATCTCTCCTGCGCACTCAACCTTTCTCTCTTGCAAGCTTGTCAACTCAAAACCCTTGATACTCGGACATATGTAGGGTGAGGTTGTGTTTAGACATGCTAGTGTTGTGTTGGTAAGGTTACTTGTGTTGAGAACTATTTTGCTCATCTGTTCTAATATTGACTTAAATTAATCAATTTCAAGTGAATTAATAAAAAAATGTTTTGAGAATATCTGGGATCATTAGAATGTTTCTGGCAATTTGTCATGTTGGTCTTAAATTTCACTGAGAGTGGTCTTAAAAGGTCTTAATAAAGTCTTAAATTTAAAACCTGCTAGAACCCTGTTAAAGGCACAGCGTCACAAATGACCTGTTTTCAAATGACCATTCTCAGGGATAATTATGTTGGGAAATAGTCGTTTTTTGCAACATGAAATAGAAAAACATTGGGAAAATTCTAGAAGATAGGCTTTTTAAATCATACTGGACTTCTGAGCTTATCGGTCACGTAATTAGTGATTAGCAGAACTGATACTGTGCTTCAGTTTATAGATTGTTGCATCATAAGCACACCAGCAAAAATGGAGGCTGATGGGTTGGTAGTCGCTGTCTGGTTCTTTGGCAAGCGGAAAGTAAAGTCATTATTATGTTAAAACACTCCCTTTTGCAGAAGTGGCTAACTGACATTTACATCTATTTATAAAGAAATAAAGTCTCAAAAAGTCATTCGAACTGTTCTCCTAATGGTTTTGCGCTAGAAGCTTTGTTTTTTCCATTTCAAGTTTTCTTTTTCTCGTTGTTTGGTGACCTTTTCCACTAAGCTATAATGTCTGCCATTAATAAGGCACTGCTGCCATCTGTTCAAACGACACCAGCAATTGCTCTCTGCTATGATGCTATGAATAGAACGAGCATGAATCTTCTGCTGCTAGCCACCATGTGTTGCTGGGGTTCAGACAGAAAATGAAGTAGATTACACACTGAAGGCCAGATCACTGATGGATAGAAAGGTAGTAAGTGTGCGTTTTCTTTGTTTGTATAGTACTGTAGACTACTCTCTTTCTAATAAGAAACAGACGTTGAGTGTGGTTTGGAGTGCAGTATAGACAGTTGGGTTACTGTATGTATCTTTGTAAATGTAGAAAAGAGCGTTTATAAAGAGTGTTTATTGGTGTTGATTTAAGTATGAGTGGATTAGGCCAAGTCTTGGGCTTTGGTACATGGTGCTGCATTGTCCATGACTAGGCTCAATTAATCTTTGGAGCCTTCTACACAGATAACTACACATTGTACTGATGACACGCAATGGTCTAATTCATCTGCTTGGTACCCATTGCTAACACAGTCATTCAGCTGTTTGTATATTCTTCATAGAAAAGCATTGGCAATAGAACTCTCCGGGATGCTGTGGAGCAGCAATACATGAGCCTGAGGTCTCCATGTCCAATGCCTGGGCTATGGTGTAGAGGAACTGCAACCTCTGAAGTGATCACCATCCAGTACTTCTGGGATGAACTGAAGTAGGCTTTTTTTGTGTTCCAGAGCTAATTATCCAACCACCCATCCTGACCTCACTAATGTTCCCATGGGTGAATGCAATCAGATCCTCACAACCATGTTCCAACATCTTGTGTAAAGTCTTCACAGACATTTAGAGGCTGATGGCCAATGCTGGTTTCTGATATGGGTGGTACGGGAAGCCGCCCAGTGTGGCATGTTGTCAGGGGCGGCATGACTGGCCAGCCCCGCCCCTGTGAGGTTGTGTGAAGCATCATTGGAATGATTGCCAAGAGCCGGTCGAGTTAAGCAAGGTTTATACTTTACGCATCTTGTCTTGCGCGAAGGTGCATGCACCAAAAATGATGCTGTCGCGGTGACTCCGCCCATGCTTTTTGGCCTAGCGTGCTGTTGCGGCATGAGGTTGTGCACCTCTCAACTTTTGTGCTTTAGCACAATGGACACATTTGAAGGAGCCGGACAGTTGTTTGCCCAGGGTACCAAGCAGGCTTTTCGTCCATTGAGTGCCTTCCAATGGCATGACAGTAGTGCCCAATGGGCCGTTGATGCCAGAGGGAAACGATGACTCCTGGGAGCAGTACAAAGCAATTGAAATGCCACAGTGGACCAGTTATCCTCTACAGTGCACACAGGAGCAGTGAGGAAAGTGTCAGTGATCACCATTGAGTGAACACTCCAAGCCAAGAGTGGTTATTTCCACTATTAGGTAGGTGATCATAATATTCTGTGATGACTATGTAGATGAGAAATTAAAGTAAAGTATATATACATATAAGAGAGATTTTTATGAGAGCAGAAGCACTAGATGTCATGAAGTAGTTTAATTTACAGCAGTATTTACAGTCTAAAGTGCATATTGAAAAGGACAGTATCAGCAGTAGCAGGCTATGGAATTACAACCCAGCAGGTATTAGATAACGTCTGTATATTTTGATGTAATTCAGGTCAGTGTGGAACAGCAGTGTATGTACAAGGCTGAGGAAATCAAACCAGGAGAAGGACAATAAGGACACACTACAGAAACCCATAGTGAAGACAAATGCAGTGCTTTTCAGCCAGTGGCAGAACAGCTGAGCAGTGATGGCTCCTCTTTTGTACAGTCCTGTAATTGCTGCAACTAATGTTTAATTTGCTCTCTGCCTAATGGGTCATATCATTTAGGGAAAGCTATAGGCTAATGGATCTCACCATTAATGTGTTTTTTACAGCTGGACATCATCCGTCTTTTTGTCCTAATGTGTAGTTTTCTGAATAAGACGTTATGGTCTAGATTGAGTGTAGCTGTGGAGTTTCCGGTGGAGACTAAGCAAAAGATGTTGTAACAAAGCCCAAGACTAGGTTTAATCGTCTTCTGGGAAAGCACACATATTTGTCCCAATCACATAAAGAGTTTGTCATAATGTTCTTTTCTATGAGTACAATGGGGAAAATGTAATGGAGCTGTAAACAGAGTGCTCTGTAGAAGAATAGTGTAACTCCTACCTTCAGAAACCACACTCAACCGGCAGCTCATCATTTCTTCTGTTTCTTTGAGAAACGTGTGTTTTGTTGTTTTTGCCTTCTCTATTATACTACTTCACTGCAGGGTTCTTGCCTGCTTTTTGGAAATTATAGTAGTGCTTTGCCTCTGGTTATGTCTGCGAATTAGTCTTCAACCTTTTTTCTTTTCTGGCACAAAGATTGTTCAGCATTGGCAGATGCCATGGTGGTTTTGGGCTTTCCACAAAATGTTGGTCTTCAGTTGTGAAGCATCTTCATATTTCCTACCTGGCCATATTTACAAATGTCCAACCCAGTCTTCACTACTGAACTCCACTGAAAACCTCTGCAATGTGATCAAAAGAAAGATGGAGAGTCACAAATCATCAAGTTTCAACAAGTTTAAAGAACAAAAATGTTTTTTACTCAACAAAATCCATGTGATTATTTGCAGTGGTCTCTGCATTTTGTCCAGAGCTGTATATTCAGTTAAAATCTTGACCTTAGAAGCTAATATAGCTTTGTCCCATTTGCTTCTTTACCCAAATGACAATGAACGTCAATACTAGTGAAGATCTGGTGATGAAATTTTGATTAAATGTACCTCAATTTGTGTGAAAAAGACTGACACACATGATTACAGTGCAGGTAGACGGGTGTTAATTTTTGATGACTAAGATAATTTGATGGCTGTAGGAGTGGAGGCCGGCGCCCATCCAGCCATCTCAATCAGTCACCTAAAGCTGCCGTGACATTTAGCCCTCCCAGCAGGCACAGAACCTATACATCATGTTGTATCAACGATTCAAGAATGTAGACAACATTGTCAGAACATTTTCACAGCGTCGTTGTATGCTGGGCTCAGTTATCCTGGTTGACACGGCACGGGATGTTAGTTATTTCTCCCTGAGAACTGTGTAGTGATCCGTGTATGTCAGTGCACTGTACGGAGGAGTGCTCATGGTGTGAACGGGCTGGATAACACATTTCATTTAGAAGACACAACGGAAAAAGAAAATGGCCAAAGCACATCTCCATACATACACCATCATGACCTGACATGTCTTTTTCACACAGACTGAGGTACATTTAATCCAAATATTAAAATGATTCAGGATTGCGTAAAGAAGCAAACAGGACACCCTGTACAATGGCTTTCCTTCTTCTTGATTGATCTTCACATAAAGTACATGGACCATTCTCAGATTCCTGTAAAGCCAAGGTTATTTTATGCATATTTTGAATCACACACTTTCCAAAATCCACTTCACTAAAACACAACGGTGGCACATTTTTAGAGGTTTCTCAAGTTTCATCTCGTTTTTGGAAAACGTCTTACATCTGACCACAGATTGTTCCAGAGGTCTGGACATTGAAATATTTCACATATCTGTGTGAAGAATGTGAAAGCCATAGTGGGAGGCCATGCCAGCCCTTTGGACATATGGAAGTCATTAGGATGAATAGCTTTATGCTCACAGTTCTCCAGTTAAAACCGATCTGAGCTCAGCTTCACTCTTAATGGTGCCCAAAGTGTTCTTATAGAATAATCACGTCTGCTTTCACTAAAGAACATTTGAGCTTTGAAGTTTGAAGAACCTCCATGAAGGTACTATACATCACAGTTCCTAAATTATTGTAAGCTTGGACATGGATTTAGGAAAGACTTCTCATTTTTCTAAAACATTGTTAGGTTGAGGTGCTTTAAAGACCTTCTTCACATTCACAACTCATTTATGAAAGGAATCGATCGCTTTGACCTCGTCTTTGTACAACGTTTCACTTACATGATAGAATTTATCTGCCATAATCAACAATTTTGCTACACAGCAATCCAGTAGTCACCTAAATATATTGGTTATTTCTATCAAAATACAGCACCAAAACTGATCTGTCTCCCAGTGTAGTCGGTGTGGTGTAACCCCCTGGAGTCTGAGTGTATTTCAGACACTGATGTAGTCTGACATGGCTTCACTTTTTTTTTTACCAATTACACCCACTTAAAATTATTTTTTACGAAGTGTTACACAGACTTTTGTTCAGCACAAACTCAGCAACAACAGTATCAGAACAGTAAGAGTGTCATAAATCTATATTCTGATTAAATCTGCTCTAAACTTTAACTTTCCAAAAACCTGTTTTCAGATGTGCTGATATATTGTGAAAACACTCTAAACATTCCTAGACAAGACTTTTGAGCTCTGAACTGAATAAACAGAGGTGTTGGCTACACACTGATCATTACATCTTTTAGACATTGTATGTGCTTTTATTTCTAAAGTAACAAGTGAGTTGACATGAGTTTGACTCATTCAGTGGTTCCTACATTAAATATTTATGATGTATGTGTGAAAGATGAGAAGTCTTTGTTCACTTGAGAGGTCTTTTGTTTGATTGGGGGGGTCTTTGCACATTCCACGGCTGCTATTCCACCAATGGAATGTTTGGAATTACCATGTCATTTTCATATCAATCGTGTCATTTTGGTGAGAAAAAAATATCAGACTTGCTCTCAAAAACATGTCTCTGCTTATTTAAGCTCCTCTCACAAATATCTAAAAATATATTGAGATTCAAGCTATATATATTTGAACAGTATCCTTTACAGTTTCCGGAGTATGTATTGTTTTGATTCTAAGATAACATCTCACAGATTTATGTAAGTGTTTATGCGGAACTTTGGTCCCGCAGGCGGGTCCGCCAACTCCAAAGGTTTAAGACACGTGAGTTAATGTGAGCTTTAAGAGTGACTAAAACCTCGACAGCACAGCTGCAATCTTCCATGTTTGTTGTGGTCATTGTAAATCAGTACTGACATGGGGGCAGCTCTTTTTTCGGTTTAGGAACCCCACAACTGCTCCCCAGGCTGGAACAAACAGGACATGACTGAAGTGCCCTTGCGCAAGGCATCTAACCCCCAACTGCTCACCAGCTGCCTTGGAAAGAGCTGTTACTGCTCCAGGCTCACTGTCCCCTTATTTCACTAGTGTGTGTATATGTGTGTTACGTACTTTAAACCGTGGAGGTCAAATTCCTTTGTGTGCAAGCACATTGGTCACTGTGTCACTTTCACTTCCTGTCCTGAGATTGTCTAAGATGGCGGATGCAGCATTCAGCTGCACAAGTTTCTTTTCTAAACCTCATCTGTGTAACCTTAATCGAGATGGAGATAAGGGTTGAGAGACATTTTGTTAGACATGATGTTTTTTAATGGGAACATCTGGGATATTTAGGTGACTATTGAGTTCTAGTGTTCTAGTCTAGTTCTATTGACATTAGCTAACCTTAGTTTTAAGCTAAATCATCAACCTTTTCTGAACTTGTACGTCTGAGATCAGTAGAGAATTGTGTAATATTGATTCATTTCTTTAATGAAAGGTTCTTTAAGGAATCCGAAAAAGGGGTTCTTGTGTTTGTAGTCACTTATAGACAGTACAGTCATTCACTCGCCATTTTTCTTGACATTCCAGCCTTCCCTCATCAGTTCCTGCTGTAGTTTTGCTTGTCAGTCCAGTTTTGGGTCATGTTCCTTTGCTTTTATGATTACACCATTATAATATTTCTGTTGGCCCCATCATGGATACCTTTTTTGTTATGTTGTTTTTTGTCTGTCTTTTTCTTTTTGTTTGGCTGTCCTTTTATCGCTTTCCTTTTTCTCCACTCTACTCTCTCACTCCACTCATCCACTCACCCCTGCTTACCTGCATTCAAACTATAGCTGCCCCCTCCCCCTCACCCACACTGACACGTGCCACTACTGACCGTGTAACCCCAGGCTCCGGAGGCGGCCCCACCCCCTCGGCACCCCGTGACGTTGTGGCCTCGCTTGTGTCCACCCGCTTCATCAAACTGACCTGGCGTCTGCCGCTCGAGCCACACGGAGACGACATCACCTACTCTGTCTACTACAGCCTGGAGGGAGCCAAAAGGTCTGTTGATTAGCATGATATTGTACCATGTTGCACAATAACACTGAACTGGTGTAAACAAATGCCTTTTCC
>BRDA01012827.1:117000-130692 GCA_036984385.1 Crenuchus spilurus | reverse complement strand
ATAGTGTTTATTGAGGTTGTTTATGGACTAATATCTCCTATTCTAGTGATTAATAGTGTTTATTGAGGTTGTTTATGGACTAATATCTCCTGTTTAACAGCAATTGTCTAAAGCCCAAAACACTTTAACTTTCTAATGTTCTAAGACTAATATTTAACTATGTTTATTTAATGTAGCCTAAATTTATGGTAAATTAATATTGTCCAAATACTGTTTATTGAGGACCTTGATTACTAATAAGGATCAAATAATGCACGCACCATATTTAGTCACTGAAACGCTGGGCTTTTCGCTTCCTTCTTTAACCTCCAAAGTCAGTTATTGCTACTTTGTTGTGAGAGAAAAAAAGGAAAAGAAAATCGGAAACACTTAATGAGTTAAACTGGAGCAAGTCGGAAATGGGAATAAAGTAATTGCACACTTACTGCAGATTTAATTTGGCTTAGTCCCCCGGCCTATGAACATGGGACCGTGGGTGGGTACCATTAATTAACTCTTCTCCCACGCTGGGTTTCCCCCCTTCTCCCCTGCCTCTGCTCTCCCAGCATGCACTGCAGGCCCTGCCGCCTGCTGCCTGTATCCATCTCAGGCTGCTGGGCCTCAGGGTCCTCTGTTCTCTCCTGCTTGGCTCTCTCAGTATTGTGTATTATTCATGGGCTCACCGCGGGCCAGCCTAGCCGCTCTAACTCCATACCCTCTGCTGCAGAAACCTTACTGGATAAACATGTGCATGCTTTATGGCGAGGTAGAGTCTGCTCTCTAATGGGCACCTCAGGGGGACAATGGCTCAGGTTAGATGCTTGCACAGTGACCTGTTACTATGGTGATTCTGCATCCCTCCTGTTGACCGCAGGTAGAGGAGTCTAAAGACTGAATACTCTGAATGTGTACAGAACTGCGGGGCACCTTTCTGCATGGTTAGATTATTCAGTGGATGATTATTGCATAGAGAAAGATGTTGGAAGGGTCTACAAGGGCTGGAATGTCAAAATATCAAATTGTGATTGTTACTGTTTATTGCCATAACAATATACACAGTCATAGCAGAATATTATGACCACCTTAAACATGCATCTGCTTTAGAAGCAGTGTTCGCTCCGTGGTGATCCCTGAAACTGTGCTCATTACTGCAGTGTACATTATAGAGGTTAACTGGTCCACTACTAGTCGCAGGAGTTGTCGTTCCCCTCTGGCATCAGTGGTCCGTGGGGCACCAGTTATGCTGTTGGGAGGCTCTCAATGAGAAGTCAATTCGTAGTACATCTTCACTACAGCTGCTCTAAAACATCCCACAATTTTAGTGGTTACTGAGATGCTACCACCCTTCACCTGGTACCCTGTTATCCTGGCTTTTGGACATCAGTCAAGTCACATCCTTTGCCCGTGATGACTGTTTTACACTCTGCTACAACTGACTAGTGTGCTCACTATTTTACACATACAGAAAAACCTGACACTTTGCCTCTGTGACATCCCAGATCAAGTTCATTCCAAGCCATAATATTCTGATATGACTGTAATAATTAATTAATAGGACACGGTTAAATATTGCTATACTTATTTTGGCTGTTGTATTTATTTCCTCAGGATCATTTGTGCTGAAAATAATTTGCAGTCTCAGTATCCAGTAGACAATATTTAATGTTTAGAATTAAGGTACAGCAATATTGAAGACCTCTTCACTGATTTCTGTGTCTTATCTCAACCTGTAGAGCTTCATGGTCCGATGGCAGCCCCCTCCACCAGAGGCTCAGAATGGAGAGATCACTGGCTACAGGATCCGCTACAGGAAAGGCTCGAGAAAGAGCGAAGTTACAGAGATTACAACAGGAAATCAGCTCAGCCAGCTAATAGAGGGTAAAGCACACTGAAACACTCTGTATTTACACCACAAATCAATACTCCAGCTAATACACTCAGTAATCACAGTTCAGACCTTTGGAGTCCAGCATTTAGCATGAAATGATTGTAATGTGTGTGCCAGTTTACTGTCTAAAGATTTTTAATGTCTTTAGATTTTTTTGTTCCAGAAATCATTTTTAGGCTGCGCAGCACCGAAGGGACTTAATGTCGGTTTATCTTGCAATTCGCAATTTGTGTCAGACGAGTTTGCCCTCCAGCTGGACAGAAACTGAGTGCTCTGTTCTTTTTGTTTGAGTCTTGTTCAAAAATCTGTAAAGGATTGCAAAAATCAGCGTTTTCTCAAAAAAAAAAAATGTTAACATGTTTTCCAAAAAGATGTGGCACATGGTTTATTTGAAGCAAAATCTTTAATCTGTAGCTCAAAATTAGACAGAAATGAACATGAGTAGAAAGGTTACAGCTCCCTTTTGTAGAAAATAAGAAAGTAATGAACCTCTGGATGTGAGGAATAGATGCTGGCAGGTCCAGACTATTTAAGACGTTTATAAAATTACTCCTAAAAATAATTTCCATTGATTGTAATAGTTTACTGTTCTCTTAGTGTTGAATGAAGGAATTCTCATTCTGGTTGACGGCTCATATAAACGTCTTATTTCTCACTGCTTTCTGTTAATCTGACAAAATGATCTGTATGATTATAAGAGGAGGAGAGAAACTGGTCCCTCACTCTTACAACTTGAGTAGAAATATTTCTTCTTTTTCTTTCACATGTGGCTTCTTCCTTTAGTTTCTTAGAAGGTAGTAATGAACATCTGAATGTAAGGAATAGATGCTGTTACCCATCAGTGAGTTCAGATCATAGAATGTGGTTGAAGAAAACAATCTAAAGAAAACGAGCTACCAGCGTACTTACTCTTACATCTTCTGTTAATCTTACTTTCTCTTGTAATGCACACTTTTTGTGAAGTATTTTATTTACAATGACTTTATCATGATTATTATTTTGTCATTATAAAGGTAATAATATTATAATTTATTATTTCAAAAGTAGCAGCAAAAAAATCACCTAGACATTTGAATCGTCACCCGTGACTGCATTTTCAGACTAGGCCACTCTGGTGGAAAAACTGCAAACCTGGCAACCCTGGCTGAAGCGGCATCTTCCACCCAAAGCTGTGCAACCACAATATAGTAGAAGAAGGTTTTAAACACTAATTTCTGGAAGGGAAATGTTGAAATCGGACACTGGAGATGGAAAGCGACATTGAAAATGGGCTGTGCAGTCAATGAAAGCACATGAGAAAGGGCGGAGCTACACATGATACTGCAGCCAGCAGGGGCACTAGACCTGTGATTGCCTCACTTTTCTTAAATAGTTTTATTTGTAAGTTTTTGCCCATTTTTATCCACTTCCCAATGTAGTAGTAGTAGTAGTAGTAGTAGCCAATTAACCCATCCCATCCACTAGGGGGCTCTCCCCATCACTTTGCAACGTCACTGACTCTAGGAGGGTGAAGTCAAGCACAAGCCTCCTCTGTTGTATGTGATGTAGCCACCCGCTTTTTTTAAACTACCGCTGATACACCGTCACTGGGGAATCTAATGTACTTGGAGGAAAGTGCAGGATTCCCAGCTCTGAATGGACCAATCAGTAGACGCCTGAGCCAGCGAACATTGTAATTTGTCAGTAATGGGGAGAGAGAGCGCCATCTACCCACCCAGAGAGAGCACTGCCAATTTTGCTCTCTTGGGCCCCGGCTGTTTATGTCAAACGGCATGACCGGGATTGCCTCACTTTTTAGAAATGATGTTATGCCCATGGCTTGTATTTAGAATACTCGAAAGTCAACTAGCAAGGCTTTATATTAGTGTAATAAAGAAGCTGAATCCAAAGATACCAATACTTGCATTCTGTATCAAATGTTGAATAAAACATCTAAAAGTAGCTTAAAGTCTACTTCACAGTTGTTAGAATTGTAAATAAAATAACATTTCAAGCGTTTTCATGTTTTATGTGATGCTGTTGGAGATCATATAAAATAGAACAGAATAGAATTCTTGTGTTATTAGAGGTGCACATGGGCTCATGGCCTTAAATGCGAGTATGTGCAGATGGTAATAAGAAAGAAAGGAAAGTAGAAGTGGCATTAAATTCAAATGCAATTTCAGCAGCGTTTGCAGGGGCGTCACGCTGAGGCCGGCATCAAAGAGAATACACACTTAATGCTTGTTCCTGATTCTCTTTGGGGTGAGATGAGGGGATGTTTGTTAGTTCAAAGGCATGGCGGCGAGACGGGAGGCCCTGAGAGGAGGACAGGGCTGCTCCAGCGGTGGCTGTGGGGACGGCTCCGAGGAGAGCCACAGCCTTCAGCATTTAGCGCTCAAACAGTGGCGGAGCAGACGCTTATTAACATTTTAAAGCAATTACAACCGCTACGTGTTATTTAAAGACAGCAGGCATTTCCCTTCGCCTTTGAATTCCAAAACAGCCCTGAGGCACGACGCAGACTGCTGATGTGTCTGAGATTATAGAGCATGCTACAGTTTCCCGGTTCTCATCTCTTCTCACGCCTTTGTTACTGGCTTGTATGTAAAGCAGAGCAATTTGCTAAAGTAAATGTTCTGTACGACAGTAACAACATTCACAGACACAGAATTAATCAGGAGCCAATAAACTGGCATGGAAAGTTCAGCTCTGCTGGAATCACCAGGATGGTCTCGGAAGGCTGTGGTATTGATCTCGGCTCAGTTAATATTCTGAGGAGAACATGTCTGGGTGAAGTATGGAGGTGATTTTGGTTGTTCCACCCACAGGGTTGAGCCCTAAATAATTGGTAGAATAAGACGGCTAGTCTCATTAATCTCACAGCCTTCAGACAACATGCCTGAAGGATTATTTTTTTCTATTGTGAAGACCATAGAAGGCTGTTGGTTGGTTTTTTTTGTCCTAGTTTCATTTGCAGTGGATGATGCATTAAAACAAATGCTGTGTTGTGTTGTCAGGTTTGCAGCGTGGCACTGAATACACAGTCCGTGTGTTGGCCATCACGGTGAACGGAACAGGAATCGCCACAGACTGGACCACTGCTGAGACCTTTGAGAGTGATCTGGATGGTAAGAGCACTTAAACACAACCGCTGGAAGAGTACAATTAGGTGAGGCAGGGCTACTACTCTGTACACTCAGATCAGCCGTAACATTTGCTTTGTGAGTAAGGTTTATATTCCTTTTTTTATTTTTTTATAAATAATTTTTGCCAATTTTCTCCTCTTCCCAATGTGGTAGTAGCCAATTAACCCACCCCATCCACCAATCCCCATCACTTTGACTCTAGGAGGGTGAAGTCGAGCACAAGCGTGTGATACAGCCACCTTCTCTTTTCAAACTACCACTGATACACCATCACTGCGGAGCCAACGAGCTCAGAGGAAAGCACAAGACTCCCAGCTCTGAATGGACCAATCAGTAAACGCCTGAGCCAGCAGACATTGTAATGTGTGAGTGATGGGGAGAGAGAGCGCCATCTACCCGCCCAGAGAGAGCACTGCCAGTTTTTGATGGCAAACAGCATGACTGCAATCCTCTGATCATAGTATCTGCGTCTGCGTCTTAGGCCACTCGAGGCCCCTAGAATTTATATCCTAAATGAGCCCCCATCTGGGTGGAGTATCCATGCTCTCCCCGTGTCTACATGGGTTTCCACTGGTGTCTCCGGTTTTCTCCCGCTGTCTAATATCATGAACTGGTTACTGTAAATTCTCCTGTTGTGAGTGTGTGTGTGCCCAGCGATGGATTGGCACCCTGTCCTGTGTTTAGCTAAGATACTGTAATGCCCTGCTCTCTGCCCAGTGATGGGGTAGGGGATTCGCCGCGACCCTGACCAGGATTAAGCGGATAAGATGATGGATGGGTGGTTAATATGCTTTTGGAACTCCATTTGCCACCAAAGCCGCTCCAGCCCACGGAGGCTTGGACTCTACAGGACCTCTGAAGGTGTCCTGTTGTATCAGGCATCAGGACGTTAGTAGCAGATCCTTTAAGTCCTGTAAGCTCCCAGTTAAAACTGCTGCAGATTGTACTTGCTCTTCCAGCACATCCCACAGATGCTTAAACTGAGATCTGGGGGTAGATACTGACCAGGAGCATCCAAAACACTTTACTGCTTCAGAGATGCTCCCAACTGGCCATAACTATTTGACCATTTTCAGCGTGGCTCTGCATTCCTGCACATTTTTCTCCAGAATCCAACAGTCCAGTCCAGGGTTTGCTGACTGTGTGATATATCCCACACCTTCACATGCATCAGTGTTGTTTGCGTAGTTGGTGAGTGGTATCAGTGTTAAAGCTGATCAGTGTATTCATAATATGTATATGTAAAGATACACACATATACATAGTCATATCAGAATATTTTGACCAGCTCCTTGTACACTTGTTGTCTTTATCAGCTCCACTGATCATACAGCTGCACTGTGTAGTTCTACAGTTACAGACTGTAGTCCATCTGTTTCTCTGTGTACTGTATTAACTGCTTTTCACCTGTTCTTCTGTTGTCAGGACCCCCACAGAGCAGCTATGGATCATTCTCAGCCCTGCAGTGACACTGATGTGGTGGTGGTGTGTTATTGTGTGCACTGGTATTTGTGGGTCAGACACAGCAGAGCTGGTGGAGATTTTAAACACTGTGTCCATTCTTAGACACACCTACCTTATTGGTCCACCTTGTAGATGTAAAGTCAGACAGCAGGTCATCTGTTGCTGCAGTTAGTCTTGGTCCTCTAGTCCTTCGTTGGTGCTCACAACACTGTTGGCTGGATAGTTCTGGTTAAAAACATCAGCAGCTCTGCTGTGCCCACATACCAGCACAACACACACTAACACACCACCACCACATCTGTGATTAATAGCAGCACTGTGGGGGGTTATATCTAATCATAGAACAGGTGAAAGGAGGTTAACAAAGTACACAGAGAAACAGATGGACTACAGTCTTTAGTTGTAGAACTACAAAGTGCTCCTATATGTTTAAAGGAGCTGATGGACCCATGTGCTACTTCAGGAATACATACAAAACTGTTTGAGCCTTTATTATTAACTGCATTAAATAAGCCAACATTACAGACTTAATCAAATTCTATACCAGGATACATTCAAAAAAGGCTGATGATATGGTCATTTCAATATTTGCATCCCTGCTGCAATTCCTCTGCGCTTCCCTAGGGGGCTCCGTTCCACAGTTGGAATACCTGAGCACTAGAAGAACCTCAGTGAAATGATGTGTGTGTTTCAGAATCTCGAGTGCCTGATGTTCCTGGCTCTTTGCATGTACGGCCACTCATCAACAGCATCGTGGTCAGCTGGTCTCCCCCAGAGAACCAGGACATCGTGGTCCGGGGTTACATCATTGGCTATGGCATTGGCAGCCCCCACGCTCAAACCATTAAAGTGGACTACAAACAGAGATACTACAGCATAGAAAACCTGGGTAAGCGTTTACTCCAGTGACTTGCTGGAGATGAACTAGGAGGTGATGTGATTATGTAGCTTTTAGTGTTTTCTCTGAAACCCTCTGATCATTTCTGTTTTACCCATTAGCCTCATAAATACAGACTCATTACATGACTTTGACTCCATCGGAAAGTCTGTTATTAGTAAACATAACTCATGTTGTAGGCAGGGACATGAGGGGATGGATGTTTTAGAGTGGGAGATTTCCCCCAGTTGCTCCACCCAGCTGTAATTAAATTTGGAAGAGAGAGAAAAGAAAAAAAGACTCGAGTAAAGAAATTGTGCATAATTGAAGCTCTCATAATTTGCCTAATTACATGAGAAAGAGAATCAATAATGGTGTTTAAATATGCACCCCTGCCAGGATGATGAATATGAGATAGGGCCCCTGAGGAGCCGAGGGCTTGATTAGCTAAATGATTTCCTCTTTCTGCGTGCCAGATCCCAGCTCACACTACGTGATCACGCTGAAGGCTTTCAACAATGTGGGCGAGGGCATCCCCGTGTACGAGAGTGCCATCACACGACCCCAGACAGGTAGGTCACGACCGCTCAGTAGCTTTGGTTTAAAAGAGAAATGTTCACACACAGTTTGTTTTCCAGTGTTGGCTTTTGGCACAGATGTGCCAGTCATATCAGTAAATGATATGCAATAACTAAAGCATGGCGTTTACATGCGCTTCATTATCCAATCTGATGATGTTGGTAATCTGATCAACACATTTACATGCACTTGAGTAATCAGATGGAATCTCTGGGTTTACATGAGTCAGACATGAGACAGATCTGTTTTATAACCAGCCAATAAACTCACAGAGATGTGACATAAACGTCAAAACCCAAACTTCATGCCGTAGCTTTAAAAATGTTCAATAAAGTCAGCACAGCAGTGGTAAAAATCTGTCTACAGAAAATTCTACATGTTCATGCTCTGCCATTCCCTGTGGAGAGGTGTTGACTTCTAGAAGCAATTCTTGCCTTCAAGCCAAGTGATCAATCAGTCTTTATCTTTTGACCACAATTTATAAAAATGTATTTATTTATTTTTTTATTTTATTTCTAAGGGTTTTTTTGCTAATTTTTATCCAATCAATCAAGTCAAGTCAAATTTTATTTATAAAGCACTTTTTACAACTGGTGTCACAAAGCAGTTAGTAATAAACACCAAATCATTAATTCCTAATCCCCGGTGAGCAAGCCAACGGCGACAGTGGCAAGGAAAAACTCCCTCAGAGCTGGAGGAAGAAACCTTGGGAGGAACCAGACTCACATGGGGGACCCATCCTCCTCTGGTCTGCTAATTCTAAGTGTGTGATAAATCACAAACTTCCCCCTTCCCAATGTAGTAATAGCCAATTAACCCATCCCCTCTGTTAGGACTCTCCCCATCACTTTTGCAATGTCCCTGACTCTAGGAGGGTGAAGACAAGCACAGCCTCCACTGCTGCGTGTGATGCGGCCACCGCCTCTTTTCAATCTACCGCTGATACACCATCACTGGGGAGCCAATGTGCTCGAAGGAAAGCGCAGGGTTCCCAGCTCTGAATGGACCAATGGCAAATAGCATGACTGGGATTCAAACTCGCGATCCTCTAATCATAGTGTCATATGCTGTTAGCCTGCTGAGCCACTCGGGGCCCCTTTTGACCACAATACTAAGGAGAATTTCCTGTTGACTGGGATTTTTGCCACTTCCGGTAGACCCGTATGACCATGCACTTCAATACACCTGAAAATTCAGCTACTTCCTTCACACTCCGGCCTTTGTCTGCATTACAACCTATTTGCCACACATCAAATAAGACATTCACTGCACTGCAAAACTGCTTTTCAGTCTATGAATCCCTCCACACACCCTGCAGGTATTTATAGCCCCATCATACTCATCTGCTTGAGTCTGAAGTTACTAGCACTTGCAAGATGTCAGATTTTTGTCCAGGGAGCTTATAATCCAGCAAAAGTAAGTTAATTGGGTTAACAACAGTGCCAGCCTAATGTAATAATGTGCTTTAATACATTCAAAGTGTATCTCAGTCATGGTATGATTGCAGTGCCAGTCTTTTTTTCTGTCATGGCACTGATATGATGATGCAGCTGTCATATGAATCACACATCTGCCTGTCATAATGGCAGCACTTTTTGGGTTGCTTTCATATGCAGATGACATTTCAGGTGGCTGAATTTATGGACTATAAAGCTGAACTTTAAATGAGCCGCTTCTGTCATTGGCTGCTCATTAGAGAGCAACAGGGATGCATGGACACAGTCAGAGCAATCTTCATCTTTGACTGCTTTCTGCTTCCTAGCAACCAGAAACATTCGTATTCTGACAGGCCAGTGATTACGAGCTTCAGACAAAGCCATTAGCACTTCAGAAAAGGCTGTAAGCAGAGCTGCATAATGACAATAAAAAAAGCTGTGTGAGCATGAGAGGGGATACAGAGCTATGGTTAAACACCTACTAATCCAATTTACGAGCCAGTCGTAACCTTGTTGATTATTCATGATGCTGGTATGGCTCCCTGACGATGAAAAGCTGGAAATGAGAAGTGATGCTTCTATTGGAATGAACCTTGTCATGACTTATTCAAGCCTCCGTTCAGTATTATGTGGGTCTGTGATGAGGCGCTGTGGTAGTATTGCCTGTGTAAGATTCCTGAGATACCAGAAGTAAGATTATAGTCTTAGAAACAGCAGGAAAGCTGTTGTTTGTTATTAAAAGTAGACCTACTGAGTAGAACAGTTCAGATCCAAACTGAGCACTGCATGAGGAATAGAAACCATTGGCTGGATGGTTAAGATGGCAAGCAGTTTGCACTCCTTGCTGGATCATTGGAATACTCTTCTTTTCCAGCATGCAGTTTTGTGCCAGGTCTGAATCACATCTCCTGAGTTCTGAGTGAACTCGCGTCAACAAGCTGCCAGTGTTTTCTACAGAGCTCCTGCTGCTCCGTCTGCATCAGCCAATCATCAGTCCTTTCATTACTTCAGATGAGCTTATTCAGTGTTACAGCGTGATGCCCGTTTGTAGCCCTATTCATATTGGATTAAATGTGCAGCCTCAATTTCCCAAAAAGTTGGAACGCTGTGTAAAATGAAAATAAAAACAGAGATCTCATAGACCCGTATTTTATTCACAATAGAACACAGAACACATGTAAGACATTTTAACATTTCACTGAAAATATTATTTCATTTACAACTTGATGGCAGCAACACATCTAAAAAAGTTGGCACGGGAGCAACAAAATGCTGGAAAAATAAGTGGTACTAATAAAAAACAGCTACAGGAGCAATTTGCAGCTAAGTCACATGACCGGGTATAAAACATACATTTTAAAATGGCAAATTCACAGATGTAAAGAAGGTTCACCAGCTTCTGAAAAAATATCTAAAAATGTGGAATAATTTCAGATAAAATAAAATAAAATTGCGAAAGCTTTGAATATCCCACTATCTGCAGCGCAAAATGTCATCCTAAGATTCAGAGTTATCCCTGTGCACAAGGCACAAGGCCGATAGTCAATATTGAATGCTTGTGATCTTCAGGCCCTCAGGCAGCACTGCATTAAAAACAGGTATGCTTCTGTACTGGAAATCACTGCATGGGCTCAGGAACACTTCCAGAAATAATTTTCTGTGAAACCAATTTCCTGTGCAATCCACAAATGCAAGTTAAAGCTGTATCATGCAAAGAAGAAGCCATATATTAACATGATCCAGAAATGCCAACGTTTTCTCTGTGCCAAAGCTCAATAGAAATGAGGCAAATAGAGACTGTTCTGTGGTCAGATTAATCAAAATGTGAAATTCTTTATGGAAACCACGGACACCGTGTCCTGCAGTTTTGAGGAGAGTGACCATCAGCGCACAGGTGAAAAGCCTGTATCTGAGATGGTATTTTAACAAGACAATGCTAAACCACATACTGCATCCATCACAGCGGCATGGCTTTGCAGAAGAAGAGTCAAGGTGCTGAACTGGCCTCCCTGCAGTCCAGACCTCTCACCAGTAGAAAACTTTGGTGTATCTTCGGCAAAAGAAGACTAAGGACTGTTGAGCAGCTACAGTGATTCATCCCAGTTCTCGGAGTTCAGAAAAAGATTCCTGGTCATTTCTTCTGGAACATTAGGTGTTACCCTGACTAAATTAGTCAGTTAGTCTGGCTACTTATAATCATCCCCCACTTCCTGAATCCCCAAACCAAAATGGGTGCTTTTGAAGTCACTCAACCATCAACCGTAACAGCTTCTTTTATGCAAAGCACGCAAAGTGTCCTAATCCATTTCATAATGACCAGAGTGTACATCCATGTGTAGTAGCTGCTCTGGAGGTTAGACGTTAATAAGATCTGAGGCTCAGTGAGACATTAAGTGAGACTCTCGCTGAGAGTTTTAAAGCTTTTGGCTTTGAGCGCCTGGCTTTTCTCAACATGGAAGAGTCCACTCATACAATTCCCGAGCTTACAAACGCATTACCTGATTTTTTCAAACTTGGCATTGTTTCTAATACTGGAGAGATGTTTGCAGCCACAGTCATGCATGGTTTTGTAAAGAATCACAATACCTCTGTGAGAATGAGTGCAGGCCTGATCTTTCCACATGTGTAACTTTTAATAAGTGCCTGGAATGCATTGACTGCAGGTTGGGATACGAGTCCAATCTTCATTCCACGTTAAACCAAAGTTGTGAAGAATGTGCTTTGGAAACACTGACTTGGCACAATTGGCTTTAAAAACAGAGCTGCTTCATTACTGCTGGGCTGTGTAAAGTAGTTCCAGTGTTTTTTTTTCTCCCAGAGTCATCTTAAAGTGCTTTGTGAGCAGTGAAGGGTTTGAGCCAGAGACCACTTGTTTTTGTTTTTTTGTCATATAATGAGCACATTTTCCCACCATTTCTAGCCCAGTTCCATTAACTCAATCGCCGAGGAAAACAGGTGGTTTAGAGTGCAATTTAACGTCAGGTAGACTGCGCCTAATTTTATAGGATCTGATTGGAACAGAGGTGTATTGTTGTGCTGCTGCATGACTTTCTGCGTTCATGGCCTTGCAACTCCCAATGCTGGAGCTGCAGCAGAGCTGCTGTGATTAAAAATCTGGTTACGCGGTGGAGGGTGGAGGTTCTGTTCTTCATCTCGAGGCATCTGAACCTTGCGTGCGTCACTAGAAGCTGTTTTCCTTCATGGAAAAGGTTTTCTATTGTGAAAGGGTTTCTCTGAAACCTTGAATTACACAAGAACGCTGCTCTCGTAGCCTAGTAGAAAATACAGAACAAGTGTTTTCATGCAAAAGTGTGTTGTTTAGATTGAGATGCAGTCATCTGATGCACATTACTGCAGTTTTAATACTCTGCAATTAGAATAATTGGTATCATTTTGCCTTTAATGTAGTTGATCAGCCAAGACAAGTTTGGTGTCCAGAGATCACTTACTTGGATCTGGACTGGAGCTACATGGCTAATATAGCTACCATTGGAAGTCTCCATTTAATCAAGTATTCAGGTCAGCTGTGGCCTAAAGATCAGAGAAGTGAGCTTGGAGCCAAATGGTCATTGTCAGCAAAAAAAAATCCACAGCTGAAGTGCCCTTGAGTAAGGCAGCTAACCCTCAACTGCTTAACGGGCACTACAGTAGATGGCTGCCCACTACTTTGGGTATGCATGTGCTCACTGCACCCTAATGTGTGCTTTACTAGTAAGTGTGTGTATATATACTGTACATGGTCATATTAGAATATTATGACCTCCTACCTAACGGGGAATAACCACGGTTGTTCACTCAGTGGTGATCTTTGACACTGTCCTCATATCTCCTGTGTTCATTATAGAGGTGAACTGGTCCACCGTGGCACATCGATTGCTCTGTACCACTCACTGGAGTCGTCGTTCCCCTTTGGCATCAATAGTCGCGTTTCCATTGACCCTGAAATATCGCAAATTAGAATTGTGAATAAAAATGTGTTTAATGGAAACACAACAATTCTGAAAAAAGTCACGTTTGTTGATAAAAGTCTTTTGCGCTGAGATGAGGTGGTTTTTCAGTCGTATCGAAATTGGTTTATATCACAGAAGTGTAATGGAAACAGTCGAACTGACTTTTTTCGCATTAAGGGAGTCACGTGATCAACAACCGGACGTTTCATATTTGGAATAACGAGGAGAATCCTTGGACAGCTGGCTCCACTAGAGATCTCACAGCATCACAAAGTTCATTAAAAGTTGAGTGTGTCATTCTAAAATGTTGAATCCACAGCTCTTCTGTAAACTTTGCGCTGATAACTACGGTTTCCCCTTGCTGCTGAGGTCACTCACCATGTCTCGTTAG
>BRDA01012827.1:105587-116990 GCA_036984385.1 Crenuchus spilurus | reverse complement strand
CTTCTGTAAAATCATCGACTACAGTTTCCCAAAAACGCCGCATACGTAGCCGCTCCCAAGTATAAGGGGCTCGTCACTCCAAAGCCTCGATAAGTCGCCGTCTCCTCTGATGGCTGATGATGAGCACTAGTGCCGTGGTAGCAGTATGTATAAAGATGAAGTATGTGTTTACATCCACTGCCGCCATGTTTGTAATGACTTATCGCAAGAACAAACATATTCACACGTGATTTTATAAAAGTATTTCTCATTTAATGGAAACACCGCAATTGTGAAACTTTTGTCAAATTGTTTTTTTGACAAAACAGAATATCAATAAAGTTTTGCACAAAACTGCAATGAAAACACGACTACTGGCCCATGAGCCACAACTGTTACGGCATTGGAAGTCCATTCTCAGTACATCTTCACTACAGCAGCTCTAGAACATCCCACAATGTTAACAGTTCTTGAGATGATTTCACCCGGTACCCCATTATCATGCCCCTTTACAGCACTACAGTGAAGCCCTACTGGTCATTGATGCCCGAGGGGAACTGTGACTCTGGGGAGTGGTACAGAGCAATTAGTGTACCACATTCATCCATTTCACCTCTATAATGAATAGTGAAATTGTCAGAGATCACCATTGAGCAAACACTTTAAGCCAATGGTGGTTGTTACCACTATTAAGTAGGTGGTCACAATATTCTGATTTGACTGTGTGTAGTGTATGTTGCCTATATACAGTCTGTAGAGTCGTGTGGAGCAAGACTGCTTGAAATTCAACATGGCTTAGCGTAAGAATGTGGTGATTTAGCTGTAACCTTCACACAATGCGTATTGTTGAGCTTCCATTACTTGTTAGCCACATGAGCCTCGTAGCTCCAGTACAAACTTTAGGAACATGTCCTGGCTGATTGACTATATTTAGTTTTTTTCTGTTTGCTGACCTGTTTCTTTAGTAACAAGCTCTTTTGTTATTGTGTGTTCTTTCTTTACTTCTACATTGATGTTAATGGTAGTGAAATAAGCTAGTCTACACTCGTTTTCTTCCTTCTAGCATTAGCATGTGTAGAGATGTAGTTCTGAGATGTTAGTCTTGTTGTCCTGTTCTAATAGAATATTCTCTCTCTTTCTCCTTCCCAATCCTACCTTCATGTTGTCCACCTCCACCCCCCCCCCCATTTAACTCATTAACATTATGGTTCTCTCCCTCCATTGAGTGCTCCTCTCTCTTTCCCGAACCCTTTCCCTCCCTTCTTATTGTTTTTACTTTCTCTCCCGCCCGTTTTATTTTGCCATGGGACACTGTGTTAACTGCTTGCAGACCCCATAGACCCTGACGTTGATTTGTACGAACTTTTCCATCCTCCATACACTCCAGTACCAGACCCTATTCCCATGATGCCTCCCGTGGGCGTTCAGTCCTCAGTTCTGAGCCACGACACCATCAAGGTCACGTGGGCTGATAACTCGCTGCCCAAGAACCAGAAGATCACAGATGCTCGTTACTATACAGTCCGCTGGAAGACCAACATACCTGCAAACACCAAATATAAGGTACAGTGTGCTCTTTGTCTTACTAGCAACTTTGAAAGGTTAACGGACATGAATCACTGATCATTGTGATTGATGAAGAAGAGTGCATGCTACACAGTCCAGTGCCAGGTGGACTTTGACTACACAGTTTGTAGCCCAGTTTTACTCTTTCAGGACAGGAGTTTTGGAAGTGATTGGTGATTTGAAGCTAGTCATCAGTCAAGACGATATGATAAAGTAGACTTGGACATCTGTAATTTGCACCGTGTTCAATGGGAGCAGATTAGGCTATTAATGATAGTCTTTAGCTCCAGTCTAAAGAAGCATTCATTGGCTGATGACTTGGTCAGTGTAGCCTTCTGAACAAGCTCCACAGTGATCAATATCTTCAGACATGTTTACTCTCAAAGTGTCCAGGAGTGAGTTATAGTTTGAGAAGGTCAACAATGTATTTGAGTAGTTGATACAGATGTAGCCAGGTCTATCGATTCCAGTGTTTTAATGGTCAAACAGGAAGCGTACAGGTGTCGGCTAACGTTATGCTAAACATTTAACTTAAACGTGGACACACAGCCACCTGCTGTACTCAACTGTGATCCGGTTAGCAGTGTTTTATCACAGTGATCGTCTACAGCAGTTCAACATTTATCCACTTTTTGAGCAGCGTTTGTCTTCTGGACTGACCTTCACCCAGGAACACTGGGTCTAAAATCATGTAGTGTGTACAAAACGTTGAAGACGGCATGCTGTGGATTTCATTTCTTCTTGCTTCTTGACTTTAGAAAGTCTGACTCATCCGTCTGTTTGTTTTCAGACGGCCAACACTACCAACCTCAATCACATGGTAACGGGTCTGAAGCCCAACACGCTGTACGAGTTCTCCGTCATGGTGACCAAGGGAAGGAAAACTAGCACTTGGAGCATGACGGCTCATGGGACGACGTTTGAAGCAAGTAAGGCAGCCGCATGCACATCCCAGCCATCAAGCACACAGACCACCTGAATCCTGTTCTAATGCACAGAAATTTCCACTTAATATTTATGTGTGCAGATGTTCCCAGCAGCTCTACATGGAACATTTATTAACTCTCATGCGTGGCCTGCCACTTATCCCCAACGCTTTGTATAATTCATACATAAAATGTGTGTGTGTGATTTTCATTCATCTTTATGTTCTCACCTTAGCACCCAGTTCTGCCCCTAAAGATGTGACTGTGGTCAGTAAGGAGAACCGGCCACGGACCATCATAGTAAACTGGCAGCCTCCCTCAGAGGCCAATGGCAAAATTACAGGTAAAGCATCTGTGCGAATGGATCTTTCTGTGTAACTGCTGTCTGACACATTGTTGTGCTCTTGGCTGCCCAGAAGACAAACCCATCCATATCTTCTCTGTGCGTTCCAGGCTACATCATCTACTACAGCACAGACGAGAAGGCCGAAGTGCACGACTGGGTCATCGAGCCGGTGATGGGGAACCGGCTCACTCATCAGATCCAGGACCTGACACTAGACACTACGTACTACTTCAAAATCCAGGCTCGCAACTCCAAGGGCATGGGCCCCATGTCTGAAGCAGTCCATTTCCGCACTCCTAAAGGTACATAAAGAGCTTGGCACAGACATCTTACGCTGTGTTCAGACTGCAGGCAAATTGGATTTGTTTCTCATATCAGATCTGTTGAGACGACTGGTCTGCACTGTTATTTGCAGATCAGATCTGCTTTGCATGTCTGGACATCACAAACTTGTTGTGATAAAGTAGGTGACTACATGTGATGTGGCTTCAGAGTTGCCAGGTTTGCGGTTTTCCCACAAAATTTTACTATTTTAAAAATGCAGTTGTGGGCAAAATTTCTGAGGTGGTGGGGTGATGGTTTTGGGACTACTTTAATGTACCACAAACAGCAAAAAAACAACAACATGGGATTAGAGCAGAGTAGAACTGTTATGTTTTAATTACGCATAAAAGCTTAGTCTTATATTAAGAGAACAGAAATATGTTCATACATACTACATACTATCTTTAAAATAAAAAAAAAGCTTACAATTATGTAAAAAAAACAATATTATTGTCTTATGTAATATTTCATAATTATAATAATAATAATAAAATAATACATACAAATGCTTCAAATGCATACAATAGAAAAGAAAATGAATTAAATGAATGACAAAGTAGGATTAAAATAAGACATAAGAGTAGTAAAAGGCAATTGTAGCTTCCTCAAACATCTGTGACTGGACTCTTTAGATTTTGGGTTAGATTGTGTAGCGCAGCTTTCTGTCTAACAGTGGGCTGGGATTGGCAACATGGGACTCTGGTGTGATATCCTTTGTGGCACTCTTTTTGGATCCTGGCACTTCCATCACTCTGGATTTGACGTGGTTGGTGTTTGTCACGTTATGAATGACGTGAAAGGCGCTTTAGAATCTGATTTGAGCAGCCAGAGCATCCAGACTGAGACAGATCTGTACAAATCTGATTGTATTCACATTTCAAACCACCTCTGACTGTGATTTGCAAAAATCTGATTTCACATGGTTTTGGGCTGTCCACACTATCAAAAATCAGTCTGGATATTATGTAGTTATGCCAAAAATCTGATTTGGGCTCACAGTCTAAACATAGATTAGTTACTTTTAAATGTAGCAGCTCAGCCAAGACATGTTTAGTGCCTGAAGTTTTACACTGGAGCTGTGAGGCAAATCTAGTGGCACAAATAATGAAACTCGCCAATTAACATCTTGACGACTGCATGCATAATTCATTACACTTGCCTCAGACTGCTTCACGTTGATAAGTAATCCCAAATAGACTTGTTTATGTATTAAAACGGGATGCTGCATATATAAAAATATCAGCTTGTCTGATAATTGATTGTTACAATCTTACATTCATTGTTGGCTACATTTGCTTCACAGCTTTATTGCAGAACTATAGAAATAGACTTCAGACACCAAATATATCTTGGTCAACTACATGTAATATAATGAGAATAGGAATAGATAGATATATACTTTAATAGATGATATATCTGATATTTTATTTGACAATTAATGACAGAACTACGTTTGATATCAGCCTCATATTGACATTAAGGCTCCAGTATTTCTAATTTACCATTTGTTAGCATTTACTAAAGGAACGATCCTTTTTCTGGACCTGAAGCACCCTCTGGTGGCCACTCTGCAACTCCCACTAACGGCCATTCGCGTGCGTGCACACACACACACACACACACACACACACTGGGAAATCTCCCCAGCCCTTGGCCTAGAGTCGCTTGATTTGTCCAGCAAGATCTTTCTCTGGAAGCAAAGTAGCTACGATCCAAGTCTTGTTTTGGTGAGCCTCTGCTCACTCAAACAGGGAAAACCTTTCACAGTTTGACTTTAAGTAGATATCCGTATCAGCCACAATCAGTTGTTAATTATTTCTTATCAGGCCTGAAAATGCCCTGTTGGTGCTTCTTTGATTGTGAAAGTATGATTTTTCACTGAATTGTGGCTGTAAAGTCTCCTACTTTGCTCCGCAGATCAAGTAAGAATACTAAGCTGATGGGCAAGCTAATGCTATTAGATGCACATGAGCAAGATATTCTGTCTCAGCTAAAGTTTTTATCCCTCTGCTCATATCCTTCCCGCTTGGATCACTGTAACTTACTCACTTGCTTCTGACTTTTGCTTAACGGCACTCCCGCTAACACGTCTTCTTGTGTTCTCTCTCCTCGGCTGTCCCCTCTGACCTGCTAGCTGAAACTTCTGACAAAATGGCTAATGATCAAGGTAATTGCTCTTTCCTTTATCTCATCTCTCCAATGTCTCCCTGAATTGGAGTGTGCTGCCCGATGTTCAAGCTCCTTGAGTCATGCCGCTGCTGAACCGCAAGAGCTTAGAGCCAAATGCTGGGTGCATAAGTAGATGTCTGCTGATTAGCTTGCCTAACATTTTCCTTCAGCAAGAGACACATGTGAAAAGCTCTTCATACACAACTACAGCAGTCCATCTGGGCCTGCTTTTCATCACTCTGATTTAGCATCTCTGATGCTAGGCTAATGATAAACAGTGAACTGAGGGCTCAAATAGGTGAGCCTACAGTACAACATTGAAATCATGCTGACAAATAGTTGATATGTTCAAGAACTTTTGCTGGACACTTTTGCTATGTGTTTGGTGCTCATCTATTGTCTGTTCTTCTACACAGCTTCTGGTATGCTTCCGAAACCGGGCCGGCCCCCTGTCCCAGAACCAGGCATTGGTAATGTCTCTTTTTCTTTGTGCTCCTTTACTTTAAGTCAGAAAATGACACTTATTTGATTCAGTACTAACTTCAGGTCAGTCAGATTTTGTGAACTAGAAGTTATTTACTTGTAGAATTGAGTTGCTGCTGAGTCCGGCTTCTAATCTTTCCACTCAGAGGTTAGTTGCTTTCTGCGTATTTTGAGCTGCCAGCATAAAAAAAAGTTGAAAAGATCTTTTTAACCCTCTGGAGTCAGCTCTCCGGCCAGCTGCATATTAACATAATTCCAAAAAACACTTATTTAACTGTGAGATTTTATCCTAGAAACAGAACTAAACATACCCCTGAAACCTTCAAATACATGTAGCTTGAACTGAAATATATGTTTGGGAGAGGAGGTTAAAAAAAAGCAGAAACACATTTTTCTGAGCGAGTCAGACAGCTGCAGATTTTTCCCCACAAAATAACGTGATCTGTCATTCATATGATAATGACATGGTAATTCCAGACATTCTTTTGGTGGATTACTGGCCATGCAATTAAAAATCTGAACCTAAAAAAAATCTGATAGGTATTCACACCTATCTCATAAATATTCAATCTAGGAACCACTGAATGAGTAAAACAGTGTCAGTTCACATTTTTAAAGCTTTAGAAATAAAACCACATACAATTTCTAAAAACTGTAATGAGCAGAGTGTAGCCAACACCTCTGATTATTCAGTTTAGAGGTCGAAAATCTTGACTAGAAATGTTTAGAGTGTTTTTCACAATATATCAGCACATCTGAAAATAGATTCTAAGTTTAGAGCAGATTTAATCAAAATATAGATTTATGACACACTTACTGTTTTGACACTGTTGTTGCTGAGTTTGTGCTGAACAAAAACCTGTGTAACACTTTGTTTAAAAAAAATTAAATAAATAAATTAAAAAAAAAAGTGAAAGCATGTCCGATTTCATCAGAGTGTCTGGAAAATCCTCAGACTCCAGGGGGTTGAAATGTTGATTTTGGGTTGTAATCTTTCTCTGTTTCATGAATAAGTTCAAAACAAACAGAACACAGCCCTCAGTTTTTGTCCTACTGAAGGACAACCTCTAGTGGCACAAATTTGAGTTACAATTATCAACCTACATGAAGTCTCTTTAGTGCTGTGCAGCATGAACAAACTATTTCTGGGCCAAAAAACACAATTCTGTGTTCATCAGTAAGTTGAACACTCTTTTAGATTTATTAACACGAGTCTTTGTGTGTGTGTGTGTGTGTGTGTGTGTATGTGTGTGTGTGTTTAAGGTAAATCAGGGACTGGTGATAACCATATTCTCCTCATCATCATTATTGTATCCGTGGGGGCGTTCACTATCATCGTGGTTGTGGTGGGAGCTTTCCTGTGCACGCGCCGCACCACCTCCCAGCAGAAAAAGTAAGAGTCTGAAGGTCAACTGTACTCAGGACAGTTCCTGCTTAATTCAACAATCCCACTACATTCACACTGTGCAGAGCCGGGCTGATGCATGTACGACCCAGCCCATTTATACTCTGCGTTGGTAGACACGTCTTTACAGTGACCTCCACTACAGACCAAAAGCAAATAGTTTTTTAAAAACATCAGATTCAGTTCAGCAGGGCTTGAGGAAATGAATAAAACTGGATAACATTGATCTCATTAGAGCTGCAATAACCCTAGAGAAGCAGCAAACCAGATATTGTTTGTACACTATTGCTGCAGACGTTTTGTCAGATCCTTTGTTCTGTGTTGTGCATGTCACCATTATTACATAACTGCTTGAAGACTATTTGAGCTGGTTAGTTATTCACATTTAGATTATTCATCACAATTCATTTCCAGCCTCTTTAACTGTCAGGTAGGTGAGCATTACAGGAGAAACCACACAACCTGCTCGATGTCTACAAGAACACAAATATTTCATTAAAAGTTTCAGTTTTTTCAAGTCAAAGTCAGGTCTCGGGTGATTTTTTATTTTTTATTTATTTATTTTTTGTACCCGATTTTCTCCTCAATGTGTTTGGTAGCCAATCGACCCGCCCATTTGTTGACTCTCCCGATCACTTTTAATGTGACTCTAGGAGGGTGCAGACTAGCACAGGCCTCCTCTGATGCAAGTGAAGTCAAGCCCCACCTCTTTTCCAAATGCTGCCGAAACATCGCCGCTGGGTAAAGTGAAAGATACCCAGTTCTGATGGATCACCTGGCAGATGCCTGAGCCAGCCAACATTACTTGCTAGTGCTGGGGAGAGAGTGCCATCTTACCTGCCTGGAGACAGCACAGCCAATTTTGCTCTCTCAGACTCCGGCTGCAGATGGCAAACGGCGTGATCGGGACTCGAACTCATGATCCTCAGATAATGACAGAGCCTTAATTCGCTGACCCACTCAGGGCCCCAAGTCCAATTGTCTGTTAGTGATGTCATCAAGTCTCAAGTCCTTAAAAGTGTGACTCAAATCTGAGTCAATCTGACTCTAGTTAAATCATGTGTCGAGTTGCCACCACCACAGGCTTGTATTTCAGTAGTTGATTCAGTAGTTAATGAGAATGATTTAATCACCACAGTCCATGTTGGTAAATGTTACTGTCTGTGTAAAATGCATCTTCTAGATGTTTGACCTGTAGTCTGTCTAAAAGCTCAATCTCCCCTTCAGGAAACGAGCAGCCTGCAAGTCCACCAATGGCTCACACAAATATAAAGGCAACTCCAAGGACCTGAAGCCTCCAGATCTTTGGATCCACCATGAACGCTTAGAGCTCAAACCCATCGACAAGTCCCCAGAACCTAACCCAGTAATGACGGACACCCCTATCCCACGCACCTCCCAGGATATCACTCCAGTGGACGGCGCCATGGACCCGATGCTCCAGAGACGCAATTCCTACCGTGGTGAGAACTTCAGCCCAGCTTCAGTCTCACAGTCCTGCTTCATTCACTGCTTTTTCCATTCACTTCCTGTTTGTGCATCAATGTGCTTATGGCTTGTTTGTACTGCTGTTACTTTGACTTCTGTTCCCGTCACAAACACGAGGAACCAGTCACGTCTTCTAGGGCTGCATGATGATGTTTATTATGATCCCAATGATTTTATGTTGGAATCACTCACTTATTCAGCCAGATGAGAAAGGAAATAGTTACACTGCACTGAATCATGTCAAATCAACATAAAACAGTTGTATAATATGAGCTTAAATGATTTACACTCTAAAAAATTTACTATTGTGTGAGAAATTAATTTTTTGGTCATAATTTCAGTTATAAAGGTCGTATATATATTTTACTCATCTTTGAATGTGAACTTTTTCACAATATTATTTTTTATTAATATACAGTCACTCAAAAGTTTGGGGTTATATAGGTTTTTCCTTGACAACACAAACGTTTATATCAGGAAAAATCCACAAATGCTGCTGCTCCTGATAACCAGGGTGAAGTAGGTCCTATGGTGGAGAGTAAACAGCTGTAAGATAGGGGAGCTAAAAATGAGTGACACTGTCGTACCTCCACCTTCTACCATAGAAGACTGAGCATCTGGTGCAGCAGCTTTTGTGGAGTTTAACATGATCTCCAAACGGCAAAAAATACTCGTGTAGAGTGGTCGTGTATATTTGTGGAATTGTGCAGCCCTGACTTCTTCTGACACATTTCTTTCTGCAAAGATCTCCCCCTGCTGCTCACTTTCTGCCTTTAAATCTCTCTTTATGGGCACACACTGCCCCCCACTGGAGGATAAACAGCTCCTCACTGTTACAGCCCCTCTGCATAGCTGCACTTCTAGTGAAGCCCACTGAACTGGGCAAGCTTAGCTCTCTCTCAGCCTGGTCACTCTCTGGTTTGCAGGCCATGAGTCAGAGGACAGCATGTCTACACTGGCAGGGCGCCGGGGAATGAGACCTAAAATGATGATGCCCTTTGATGCCCAGCCCCCTCAGCGTAAGTGCACCTAGTAATTCCTCCAGAGAGCCTCCTCTTCATTAAAGGGAAGTTTGTGGAAAACCTGTTGGCTCCTCGTAATGATGTGGAGTCAGTGCTGAATATATGAATAGGATCCAGATGATTTCAGGACTTTTGTATATCTTGCATGAGCTGGACAAGAACTGTAGATGAAGTTTGGATAAAATCATGTACATAATTTTCCCTTTATCCTAAATGTAGTCCAGCACATGTGTGTAGCTTCCCTAGATTGAGTCTAAAGTCAGTTTGAGTTACTAATTAGCCTTCACACAGTTACCTCGAATGACATAGCACTGTTAAATAAGCCTAAGTGGACATGCTTTTGTGGGGACTTCAGCTCTTTTAGGATTACATTAGTTTATCAGGGGATGTCTGATCATTTTACAGCCTCCTCAGTGTTTAAACTCCTGCATCCGGACAGCATTCAAATGACTACAGGAGTGAGTTTCTGAGGGTTCACCAGAGAAGCTCTGTATTAAGGAGACCTGACACTTGTTGCCCTGGTTCATCCGATGCTAGAGGTGCTGCTGAGGAAGTCTAGAGTGAATGGACTCCTATAGAGCTTTAGTACAAAACTAATTTCTAAATCCTTAATCTTATTCTCCACAGTATTCTCATTTTTTTTTAATCCTGTTTTCGTGGGTTTTATGAGCTGGAAGCTCAAATTATGTGAAAATAAACAAATAAATACTTGAAATTGTTTAAATTGTGGGCCCTGAATCTATGACAGTTTATCTTTTTGAATGGAATTATGGAAATTAATAAACTTTTCCATGATATTCCAATTTTTTTGGAATTGGTCTGTGTATATATATATATATGGAAAATGTAATCTGCAAAAATGTGAGATGACTGGAAAATCAGATTTGCTTACAGATGGGACTAAATGAATAAGCGAGCTCTGACTTGGCTAAAAACAGTAGGGAATTCAGCCTGTAATCTCAGATGACGAGGTGAAATAACTCAGACATGCTGCATCCGGATGGGAGTAAAATCATGGAGGAGCCCCTGTAAAAGAAGAAATTACCCAAGGTCCCCCTGTCATTTTAATCCAACCCTAACTTTAGACGAGCAGTTTTATGTCCATTTCTTATTAGCTACATTTGGGTAAAGGGAAAATTCTGGTAAATTTGTTGGCTAAACCACGGCTTTAAGACCAAAAACTGCTTCAGGTTTTGTTCATTGTTGCTCCTCGTGTGCATGTGCTAACACCATATATGAACACTGCTGTCCATGCTCTCCTTTGCTGAGATTTTTGTGAGTGTGTGTAAAAACGTGGCCTCTCTGTTATTTGTGTCCATTCACAGCCGTGATTAGTGCTCACCCCATCCATTCTCTTGATAACCATCACCACCATTATCACCTGGGCAGCCTGGCCTCTCCGACCCGCAGCTATCTGCACCACCCGAGCAGCTCCCGGGCCCTCAGCACCCCCATCTCTCATCTAGACAGGGCTGAGTCCTCAGGTGAGCCTGTCTGCAAACAGAAGAGGATCCGGCAATAAAGTTCAACCAGCCTGGATGTCCAGCCTTTTGCAGCTCTGCTCTACTTCTGCCACTTTTCACTGTTCATATGATAAGAAAGGCTGTTAGAGCTGAAGCAAGGCTGTTTTATACTTGTGTGAAGATGTATATAAATGTATCAAGATGCAGAAGAAAGTGTTCATGGGTAAACAAA
>BRDA01012827.1:63985-105487 GCA_036984385.1 Crenuchus spilurus | reverse complement strand
CCTCAATAAACACTATTAATCACTAGAACAGGAGATATTAGTCCATAAACAGCCTCAATAAACACTATTAATCACTAGAATATGAGATATTAGTCATGTCATTGATGTGTTTGAGGTGTTTATTTTGGCTACTCTATAGCTACTTGGCTCTGAAATTGACCATGTCTCTGCATCTCTGCACTAAGACATTTCTACATCTTTACAGAAGCATGATCAGCATTTAGAATGGCAGAAGAGTTATCAGAATATATCATTTCCTTTCTTAACTACAACCTCGCTCCATTTCCAAAGCAATATTTACATCATTATAGTCACATTGTAGTTGCGCGTCATGCAGCATTATCATTATCACACGTAAGAGGTCCTGAAGCCTTGCCTGTCCCTGCAGACGTGTGTAGGCCTGTGTTTACTGATTTTAATGTGTGTGTGATTACAGAGTCGGTGAGAAACACTCCCAGCACTGACCTGCTGCCAGTCTCAGCCCAGCAGTCCTGTGCTACTGACCACTCAGAGACAGATGTCAGCTATCACAGCTCAGCAGCCGAGGACGACTCCGGCTACAACCCCCCGACTGCCCACGTGCGCCCCACACATCCACTCAAGAGTTTTGCTGTGCCGGCTGTGCCACCTCATGCTGCTCCGTATGAAGGAGTAGCTCTGCCCAGCACCCCGCTGCTTTCTCAGACAGGTACACTGAGATCCTGTGTAACAGCCAGAACACACTTTCTCTGCTGATAGTACAGTGATACTTTCATGTAGTGAGAATGCTTAGGTTTGCTTCTTTAGCTTCTAACACCAGACTACTGCCTCACATGTTTCTTAGTCAGGGTGCAGCCAAAGTCCTGCAGTGTGCTTTTGTTAGGACTGTGGCTAACATTTACTTCTCTGCTTTTCTATTAGATCACACCTCCAAATTTTGCAAATTCACACTGAACAGTGCATCTAGATCAGGGGTTTATATGTCAGAACGTCAGATCCAGTCCTGGGGGGCTGGTGTCCAGTACGGTTTAGTACTGTGCAGGACACCGGCGGCCCAGGACCAGATATGAAGACTTAGATAAAGTGAAACGATGTTTTCTCAGTTTGGTTGAGCTGTGCCTTGTCTACTAGGCTTCTGGAGAGGGATTTTCATCCACAGCTAATGGCTCTTTCCTGCACGAGTGGAGTGACTTGACCATGTCTGCCACCTGGGAAACTGTTGACTGTACTTTGCTGATTACTGTTAGTTTAAATCATAAAGCATCCTTCCCTGTCGTGAAGATACTGTTTGAAGGGTTCAAATCTGCTCATGATGAACACTCAAGCCACCCAGAGACCCTATAAAATACACACCTCTATGGTCACATGATTTATTTCAGAACCGCTGTGACATTTAGCTTTTTTTTTTTGTAAAATCTGACATTTGAAAGACTAAGTCAGTGAAATTAAGCTAACGATCCGGTGATTGTAGTTCTGCTCTAATTATGTATAACTTTGTGGCATGGTGGCCTGGTGGTTAGCACATTTTGCCTTTCAGTGGTGGGGTCTGGTTTCAATTCCCCAAAATGATTGTGCACTTTCCATTACTTACTAACAGCATTAGTGCTGTAACTTCAGTGCAGAAGGAGTTAACCTGCTTTGCTTGATTGACTACATGTAGAGTCAGGAGGGACATTTCTGCTAAACTGGGAGTGAAGATGGTAAAAAGACAGAAGCTTAACTGTCCTGTGTGGGTTGTTTTCAGGTCCTCACTCAGTGAAGACCGCCTCCATTGGGACACTTGGTAGGACAAGGACACCCATGCCAGTCATAGTGCCCAATGCTCCGGATGTGTCAGAGAACAGCAAAATACATGAAGATACTGAGGGCGTGAGTACCACTGTCAGCCTGCCACAGTACCATTCTGTCCCTGTATCAGAACTATCAGAACAGGCTTATAATAGAGGCCAGTGAGCAGGTGTTTTGATTTCAGCATCTGCCCTTTGGCTTCTGTTGTAAGTGCTTTTAATGACATGCAGGGACATGTGATATATATACACACGTACAGCACAGGTACATTTTTGTCCAACAAGGTACAAACAGTGTAAACATTTACTAATGCCTGCTTCACACTACACGACTGGTTGAGCTGTAATTGTGAGTCTTTCAGTTGTCGTGGTTTTCACACTACATGACTGGTCAGCGACGCGGGGTCATGAACTACACAATTTTTCATTGCAGACCCCTGGCTGCTCTCCAAAAACACGTTTTTGTCACGAGAACAGAACAGTACAGGCTATGAGATCGGGCAGTACAGCTGGCAATGAGCCTGCAGTTATCCTACATACATACTGTCACCAGTGTTATTTTATCTGTCTGATCATAGATATAATCACATTATTTCTGCAGTGCACTCACAATAACAATAACAGAGAGATGCATCATCAGACACGTGGTTCTCTCTACGTGATCACACTGCTTGTAGGTAGTTACTGCTCTGAGACGGTCGTTGACTGGATCTCAGATATTCAGCATGTCAAATATCTCCCAGGCGTCTGTGACTGGTTGTTGATTAATCAACGATGGCTCAGTGAGCGTCTTTCAGGTTCACCAAAAACTTGTCCGCAACTGGAAAACTGCTAAAACTGTAGTGTGAACTAGGCATTAAAGATGCTGTATGGTCCTTAAGGTCCAGTCGTGTATCTTAAAGGTTCACTACATTCACTTTTCCTGGAGAAAGGAGCAGATTTCTGAACTTTTTAAACAGTCAAATGTAAAGTCTACAGTCAGCATAACGACAAATACATTCAGGTTCAATTACAGAACCCTCTAACATGATTGGCAGCCCTGTAAGTCTGAGTAAACAGCTTACAAACTTATAATAAATTCATCTTTTGGTGACTGTGAAGTTTTTGAGGTAAATAGTCTCAGATCAAGAAATAATTATTCTTAATAAAAATAATAATTTTCACAGTGTAACTGAATTATTTTGTGCGTTTTATACTTTATTTATTTATATCAGAATATTATGACCACGTCCTCGTATCTACACTCATTATTACTTTATCAGCTCCACTGAGCGTACAGGAGCACACTGTAGTGCGTCTGTTTCTCTCTGTACTTTGTCTCCTTTCACCTGTTCTTCAGTGATCAGGGCCAACACAGAGCAGTTAATATGAGTGGTTCTCAGCATGGCTGTGACACTGATGTGGTGGTGGTGTGTTAGTGTGTTTCTGGTATGGATCACAGCAGAGCTGCTGATGTTTTTAAACACCTCAGTGTCACTGCTGGAGTGCAGCAGCCAACAGCTTCATGTGAGCACCAGTGAAGAACAAGAGAACCAACACAAGCAGTGTAACAGATGAGCTGTTGTCTCTGACTTCACATCTACATGGTGGACCAAGAAGGGAGGTGTGTCTAATAGAGTGAACAGTGAGCTAACACAACACACACTAACGCACCACCACCACGTCAGTGTCACTGCAGTCTGCAGCTCTGTGCTCAGTGGATAGACAGTGAGTGTAGATAGAAGGAGGTTGTGATGATATTCGGACATGACTGTGTATATGAGCTGATGGAGACTGTAGCTTTGAGTTGAGTAGTGTGCACATACATGTGGATGTTTGTGATATGTGACTTTGATCTGGTTTGTCTTCCCTCTCTCTCATCTCTGCGCTCTGCTTTTCCTCTAAACTCCGACACTGACCGGCTGCTGGTTGTTAAATGCTTTTCATTTATTTGCTGCTGTTGCTGTTTCCTGTTTAATGTAACTCCTGACCGCCTGTGGCATGTTTCCTTCTCCTCTCTGGATGATGCTTCTGCTCTGCAGTACCTTTGACTGTCTCTTTAGTAACAAGCCCCAAAGCCCCACCCATTTGCAAACCTAATTCCAAAAGCCCCGCCCCCCTAAAAGCCTGTTTGCTTTCCCCACCCCTGCAGTAACCCTCTTCCTCTTCCTCAGAACTACGAGACGGACGAGCTGTCGGAGGAAATGGCCCACCTGGAGGGTTTAATGAAGGACCTAAACGCCATTACAACAGCCTGAGCCCAACACACTCTCTCCATCTCTCACACACACACACACACACACTACACTACACTGACCCACGCAGGGAGGGCCCAGCGAGGCACGGACAACTCCTCAGTTCTTCATAATGGAGAGAGAAAGAGAAAAAACGACAAACTAGCTAGCTAAAAACATTTGGCTCACCTTGCTAACTCTCAGGAAGGAAATGGCCATCGTTTAAAGGAGTGAAGAAGTTTTCTGAGTGGACGCTTGATTCCTTCTAAGAAAAGTCTGGTTACCTTCAATTTAGTTTGTTCCTTTTTCTCGCTCCGGAGACCTCTCCAAAAGACACTTTTGTTATCCTAAGAAAAAAAAGGAAGAGTACAGTATGCTGGTGTTCGTGTTGGTGCTCATAATGCACAATTTACAGTGTTTCATTTGTGTCTTTCCTTTGTGCGTTTTTGTATCTTATATATAAAGCCCCGCCCCCTCCTCGTTCCAGTGAGGTGAACATTGGACGTCCTTTTTATTTCTGTAACTCATTTTTTGTATTCAGCATTTTTGATTCCCCTTTATTTTGTATGTCCTATATTGTGCCATTTTTGGGTTATTTTTGATGTTTTTTGTATTATTTTATATACATATACACTTATAGATATGTATATAAGTTCAAAACTGCCTCATTCTTTTGTTTTAGCTCTTTTTTTTAATGATTGGACGAGAGTGCCTTCCACATCGCTCTCTCTCTCTCCTCTCTGTGAGACTCTGTCTGACTGACTGGATGTTGAATTGGGACATTGACCCCCCCGGTACGAAAAGAGGAAATGTTTCAATGGGAGTTCCTCACTTTGCCTTATACTGTTTCACAGTTTATATCACCTGGCACTGTGATATAATGATGGGGTAACTTCTTCACATTGAACTATGCCATTCTTGGTTTTGTGGTTTGAGGTTTTTACTGTGCTCACTGCTGTGACTGTGGTCCACACTTCAGGTGCTGAAACCTTCACCAATTCACTTTTAAATATTCAGTCTTCTCAACATGTCTTGGCAAGTGAAAGCATCTTATTCTTTCATATTTGATGAGGAGGTTTGTATTTATACCCAGAGGTAAACTGTAGTGCTCAGTGTTTCGCTCTTTTATGGCTCAGGAGACTCTCAGTTTATTAGGAGAAGCAGCATGAGACAAAAATGAGACACTTCTGGTCCAGGTGAACGTTGTAATAGATCACAGCAAACCTGATCTGGATGAGAAATGATTGACTGGTACTGAGATTACTGAACATGTGTAAATATATGGGTAAATCTGAGATCTCAGCTAAAACTCCAGGAGAAACATGAATGAGCTTTATCTCGTATCTGAGCCACAGGAGACTTAAGAGAAAGTCTCCTTTTCATTTCCATCTGATCTCACTGTTGTTTAGGTCCCCAACCCAAATCTCACACACCTCAGTCAGCTAATCAGGAGCTCCTGGAGGCTTGGCTGGAACAGATGGAGTCTGACGGTTGAAGATCTTGAGGGGGTGACCACTGGTCTAGAAGCTCCTGAGGTGTTGAGATCTTTTGGGTAATTTTATCTAGTGACATTATGATGTTGGGCAGTCAAGAACAAAGGGACTAAAACAAGTTTTAATGGGTTTAGTGGTTTTTGGCCTGTGGTCTGAAGTGGTGCTGGCTGTTGATGAAAAGCTGAATTTTTGATTTAGATTTTTGTCAGGTGTTATTTGCAAGAGATCAGCTCAGATCTGTTGCCTGGACATCACAAGCCTGCATGGGTAGCTGTGTAGCCATGCTGGTGATGGTGCCTTTCATACGGGCAAGCAGGAGAGATGGAGGGGCATCATGTTATGAATATTTTTGAAAAAGGTTCTCTCCCGCACCAAGAAGGGTTCCTCTATTACAAACTCGACAGTGTGGTAGCAGAATGCTTTTGGGGGCTGTTATGTAGAACCAGCTACACCAGACTCATCATAGAACCCTTTAAACACAGCTGGTTCTTTGAGTGTTCGTGGTTCTTGAGTAAATAAACCATCCTTTTTTTTTTTAAAGGCTGCCGATGTTATGAACTGTTCATAAGATACCTTCACTTGCTGATCTGTGCTACTTTGCAGTGAGCTTCTGTTACTGAGGAATATGCCGTTTAAAGAGGAACCGCTCAGCACTGCACATTTAACTCTGAATGTGAACACAGTGAGGTCTGTCCGGTTCTGCTCTGTACGTGTCCAATCACATCCGCAGTGCTTTAGAATGTAAAGTGCAAATAATGCAAACCTTTCACAACAGCAGCAACAGGACTCCCCATAGTGTTTTTTTTTTTTTTCTTGTAACTTAGTCGTTTTATATGAAGAAATTCCTTATTCTGTACAGAATTTCAATGTGAAAGGAAAAAAGAGAGAAATACAGTCGCTCTGCTGGAGAGAATCCCCCAAAGAAGAAATATCACTGCAATCATAATGATTTGCTCGACTTTATTGTTCTCGTCTCTCCTGTCCGAGTGCGACTGTATGAAATTCTGGGTTACAATAGGAACGTTTAAAATAAGATGACCTATCCGAGGATGAATTAATCCAACTGTAGACAGTCAACCTAAACTTTTATTGCACTTTTTCAACAAGTTCGGGAAAAAAACATTTCTTACATATCCTGTGTTTTGAATCTAAAGCTCTATTTGTGTAATGTAGTGTCATAGCGTAGCGGTAGGCAGCTGGTCTTGTTCATTTGTTTTTTGGTTTTATTTTTGCCTCTGAAACGGTATTTGAATGACAGGTTTTACAGTGTTGCAGATGAGGATTTCTATTTGTTGCTTATTTCTGTACAGATCTTTTTGCTGTCTGTAGATTACTCTGTGGCTTTTTAAAAAAATCCAATTCCACAAAAACAACTTGACTGGTGTATTTTCTATGAAATTGTTTTATTGTAATGCATGTTCAGGGGTCATAGGTGGAGTTTTCATGTCAGATACTCACCTATTAGCCCTGCCCCCTTCATACTGCCATGTTTCAGCCCAGATTGTTTAGCTGGTCCTTTGTTGCATAACATTATCAGAACTAGTCTTATCCCCTCAAATAAAAAAACCCTCCACTTTCACCCAAAATACAGAAGCTTTCCTTAAAAAAAAAAAAAAAAAACTGTTTTTCATCTTTTTCCTTGTTTATTGATGGGGGATATCTAGACTCTGGGAGTTCTGAAGTTCATGCCGATGGTTGGCTGAGTAACCTGTAGATTGGGGAGGCTGCCAAAGTCCTGTGAAAAAAAAGACATTTTTTGGAAATAATTGAGACTCCAAATCATCATGAAAACATTAAGCCTTAAGTTACTGTTTAATGGTGTCTAATTTACACAGATCAGCAATAACAAGCCATGTGTCTTCAGTTGTCCACTTTGTAGTTGTACGATTAGACTGCAGCCCATCTGATTCTCTGCAGGACGCTGTTTGATGGGACATTTTTGACTAGTCCAGTCACTGAGGTGTTTAAAATGTCTGCTGTCTGTACTTGTACCAGCACAACACACCACCACCACATCTGTGTCACTGCAGTGCTGACAGTGTTAATATCTGCTATAGGGGGATCCTGATCATTGAGAAACAGATGAACTACAGTCTGTAATTGTAGAACTGCCCATTTTATCTATCTATTAAACACCTCTCCAGACTCGCTCTTATAAAACACCTCCCTTACTAATCAAAAGGCAGGAACACCACCTCACTGTCTAATTTCATGACTTCAGTAACTCACCAGAATCCTCAGCATTTCCTTGGTGTCAGGATCGACCTCAATGATCTCCTGATCCAGAGCAGAGACCTGAGATCCACAGTAAACACAAATACATCACGTCTCACACAAACTACACATCAATATAAATACTAGACCAAGCTGTAAAACAAGGTGACTAACATTTACAAAGAGCCAGACAAAACTTAAGTGAATTTCAGATGTAGGACCTCTGAGCCACACGAGACCTGAAGCCATGCTGAGTCATAAACCTGTGCAAGCCTAGTTCTGGTCTGGATTTGGTTTGAAAGTCACTTTGCTGGTGTGTATTTACCATTCAAGCTAGGACTAAGTCACAAATTCTAGTGTTTCCAGTTCTAACCCATCAGGCACTGAACCTCATCACAGCAATGCATCAATGCTGCAAGAACATGGTCTTTGTGACTGTGCATGCTGGGAAACAACTGCAAACTTACTGATGATCTGTATGAGACCTTTTCTGATGTACATTTACAGAAATTACTTAATGTTAGGAACATTAGCCCCACAGCTAAATTTACTCTTCTACTAAATGTAAAACAACGTTTTTAAGATTTTATCACAAGAGAAACTGGTCCGTCTAACTGGGGACCACTGACCTCAGGGACGTAGTTGTCTCTCCTCTCTCTCTCCTCTTCCTGGAGCTTGATGGAGATGCCTCTGACTGGACCTCTCTGGATTCTCTTCATCAGATGGGTCACATAACTGCACAGTTACAAGTACATGTAAAGGCTGGGTGACTAACATCATGGTGTTAAGGCCATGCAGTAAAGTCATCTGAGGCTTTAATAACACCGTGGCTTTATGTTTGTGCACATTTTGTCTTCAGTTAAGATTATTTTTAAGCGTCTGATGTGTTTTTACAATTTGTTACAGTAAGTGAATATGTGCTGGATTATCACTATTAGATTATTTTAGAACAGAGATTAAGACATGACTTTAATTATAGCAGCTGATCAGATCACTTTAACTGGTGGCCAAATCCACATAATTACAACAGGCTCTCAAACTGTGCTTTTGTACTTTTCTTCCAGCTGAGAAGATAAGTCTGTGGTTTTTGTCTACTTTAATACAGATTAGAGCAGAGGTAGGAAAAGTAGTTAATTGTTTTAATTGCAATAAACGAGTATAATTATGTACATTATGATGCTTAAAACCCCAAATCCTTAAAGAAAATGCAACAAAAAAGTTTCTCACAGTTACTTTTTGCTTATTTCATGTTGTCTGGTCAGCTTCATTTCATTTGTTAATAGCTTGGGGTTGTCATTTAAAAACTCTCCCACTCTCCTTAGAATGGCAGGTGAGCCTATGGACTATAGGCTATATATGAGTGAGCCTATATGCCTATTGGACACTATGATCCAAGGATCATGAGTTGAATCCTGGTCATCATATGCATCGGAGAAGGCTTGTGCTTGTCTTCATCCTCAAGTGAGGGTCAGAGTCAGGGGCAGTGCAAAGTGATGGAGAGCCCATAGTGGGTGGGATGGGTTAATTGACTACTACTACATAGGGAGGGGGGAAATTGGCAAAATACTAGAAATAAAACATATTTAAATTATTAAAAAATTAAAAACAGTCTGATTGTTCCTTACGGTCTTTGGTCCAAAGCATGTGGCATAAAATTTTTTTTAAAAAAATCTGGAATACTAATTCGTCTGACAAGAATACATGTTTCCACTGTGTGATGGGCAATCTCAGATGCCTCTGAGCCCAGAAAAGTCAACACCACTTCTGGACATGATTAACATAATGTTAAAAGTCATTTGTAAATATAACACTGTAGTGTGATCCCTGAGCCATGTGGTTAACACAGCTATTCATAAATGAGTGTTCTTGATTCAGTGCTGTCTGAGGGATCAGACATTGACAAGACAAGAGATTGGCTTGTGCACTTGACCTTTACACACTGAAATTCCTCCAGATTCCTTGAATTGTTTAATGATATAACACACTGTAGAGTGAGACGTATGCAAATCTCTTCAATCTGTCTTTGAGGGACACTTTTTAAACATTTCAATCATTTTCAAACACATTTGTTGACAAACTGGAGATTCTCTGCCTACTTTTGCTCTTCAAAGACTTGGCTTTTTGTTATTCACTCATTCTTTCATTTAAACCTCATTACTAGACCTAAATTATTTTTGGATTAACAAATACAACTAAGCTGACCAAACAAAACATATACATTTGGTTCCTACTATGTACAATGAAATAGAAGTCAAATTAAATGTTAAAAACACTTTTGTTTTCCATACTGTCCAAACTTACTTTGTTTTGGAGTTTAATAATAATATTATGATGATGATGAATGACCAAGTAAGACAAAAATATTTTTAAAGACAATTATAGCTTCTTCAAACACGTGTGAAAGTGTGGCAGACATTAGTCTGGAGAGTTTTGGAGGCCCTGGCAACCCTGCGGAGAAGCTTGTTCACTCACCCTGCGATCTTGTTGCGCAGAGGTTTGCTGGGGATGATGGCGATCTCCTCACAAACCCTCTTATTGACATGAAAGTCATTACCCAGGCGGGTGTAGTACTTCTCAATAATGACCCGAGCCGCCTTCTTCACAGTCTTCGTTCTGACACGACCCTAAAACACAAAAACAGCTTCATCACTTAGAAATTGTCACAAGTTATTAATTTCATGGGGAGAACATTCCTGGCGTTGATGTAGCTCATCTGAAGGGATTAAACAAATAAACTGCTTCTTACTCAGTCCCTGTTCCACCTTAAACAGTCCCTCAGTTACACGAAGATGCCGGCTATCTACTGAATGTCAATGTTGAGGTATTTAAGGTGGAACGGGGAATTCCAGTTAAGGTAAGAGTAAACATCCGTATAAATACATGTCGCTCAAGTTTTATTTGTAAATACCGGCCTTAATCAACACAAGACGGCAATGAATAAAGTCTAACGTGCTAAACTACGTTAAACACTGGCTGAAGTTAGCCGAAGATCAGTAAATCTGATCACTTTTCTAAAGCGCTAAATATGTTGAATAAACGTCTGTATCCAAAATAATCACCACTAATTATGTATAATTGTATGAAGAGTCTAATTTAGTGCTTCCGACGTTTATAATCCAGCGGAAAAAGAAGGATTGCTGCAGATTTCCAAAGGTCTGCACTCAAATGAAAACAACCCACCATATTGGTTCAGGTCTGAGGAAAGGACCTGAACGTGAACACGACGGAAGGAAATGCGTCATGACGGCAGCAAAATAAAAGTCCCCCATAAAATGCTAATATTATTATAAATAATAAAATGTAACATCAAGCTTTTGATTATTTTATATTGCAGAATTCCTGAAAAGACATGGGTTTATCCGTGATGGTAGGAGAAAACTGCCTGTGAAATTATATTATCCCTAGATAAGTAATTTGAGACTTTTTAACATTTATTCCAAAAAGATATGGGACATAGCTGATTTGATGCAAAATCTTTAATTAGCAGCTCAACACAGGCAGAAGTAAACAACTTGAATAGACAGAAGAGGGTTTCAGCTTTTATGACTCCTCCCTTTTGTGTACATTGTAGAAAATGAAAAAGTAATGAATCTCAGAATTTAGGGAATAGAACCTGGACCCACCAGCAGACTCCAATGATTTAAAGGGTTAAAGAAAATACTAATAACCGTTCCAAATGTACATATTTTAAATTATTTATTGCTAAGTTAGTTCATGAAAAAAAATCACCCTGGTTGTTCGTATCGTATAGACATCTTGTTGCTCACTGCTTGCTGTAAATCTGACACAATCACATGGACAGCCAAGAATTTAAGAGAACACAGACTCAGAAATTCAGACAATTTCTTTTATTTTACATAAAAAAGGGTGCAAACTTGAGTTTCCCTTTAAGTGTGGAGGGAATTAAAAATTGAATTTGAAACGTTAAATGTGGTACTTCATACGACTCCTCGGGGGGAAAAAAATAGGTATTTAAAATTTAAGACGTTTTTTTCTTTCTGCAACTTAAAAAAAAATGGTGTTAAACAGGAGAAACAAAGACGGGTCCCTCACAATTGAAGCCCTTGACTAAGTGAAACCATTCAAATACATTAACATTCATATTTCAACACATCATGTCATGATACAACTTCAGATTCAATTTAGTCTTTGAAAACGTGGCCAGAACCAGGAAGGGAATGATCTGTCAGGGCTGTACAATTCAATCTTAAGGAATAGAAAGTTCATTTGTCTCTCACAATCTTGTTTAAGAAACACTGAGAGGAAACAAAAGTGGTAATAAAAAAATGTTGACAATAACTGAAATATTGCAGCGCTGTCCAATCCAAACTCTGACAAAGTCCACTCAGTATAATGTTCATTAAAGAATGTGCCTTTTAAAGCAGATCTATGCATCTGTTCACATTAAATTCTCTTTGCCCAACAGATTACACACTGATTTATCTATGTTTGAGACAAAATGGCAATTTCAGAGGAAAAAAAAAAGTTTTGTTGCACAAGGGCAATCAAACAACAGTGTACAGTAACAAAGTAGAATATGCTATGGAAATTACTTGCAGGACTAAAACTGATTTTAGAAGATGTTGAAACTGAAAACAGCTTTTTGCAGAAGCTATAACAATTGCAACTGTGAACAGAAAGTGTAGAAATCTCATGCCCAGAGTGTACATCAAATAAAATCCCACATATAAGCATTGACTGTTGCTTTCTTATCTGTTAAGCCATGCATGTAAATAAACCGTAGAAATGTTGACACACCAAACATTGGTACTCATCTCAAAAAACGTTTCCACCAAAATAATCACTGGTGGTTAAACGTTATGGAATGTAGTTTGATTTTCCATCAGAACATTAAGGGACAGGCTCATTATTGGCCTTATTCTTTACTCCCTAACCTTTACTTGAGTAAGAAGAATTTTAAAAGAAAGCAAAATGTGGAAACAACCAAAGGATGCCAAGTTACAGAGGACTGAAATAGCACTTGCATTGATGACGGAGCTAGTAGTCATTTTGATGGCCTCAACCAAGTAAAAAGGAAGTTCTGCAAAGCTTAATACTACTTTATATGCAGAACAGGTCTGTGATTTCAGTGTCTAGAGTAGCATATTATAGAGGCAGATCACTCAGAACAAGATGTTTGACTGGCCAGCAGATGGGGCCCTTTACTTACATTCTGAACTCATGCCCATCCTTCTACAACACTGCCTCGGCTACACACGCTGCTCTGTCTACTCTAAACATTTTGAGTTTTAAAGTCTCTTCTCACCTGGAAGAGAAGTAGTAACCAGCTGGGCTTGATCTAGAAAATCTAGAACTTCTGCACCTAACTAATTCACTGGTCTTGGGTCAGGGTAGAGGACCACACATCCACACCAGCATTAAGTCTGCAACATAGACATGTTCCTACCCCGACTCGGACACTGCATTATCCTGGAATCAGGCAATGGAAGCGCTTGGGATAGGACAAGTGTGAGGATACACTTATTCTACACAAGTCGTTCTCCCTTAAAGCAAGTACGCAGACACGCGTCCAAAAATACTAAATCCTCACCAAACACTCAGGAGGAGGCACATAATTATAATAATATGCAATATAATAATAATAAAAAAAAAAAGCCTCTCCCTATACGCTAACAGGAGATTTTCGGCAACTGGAGTTACAACGGAGTATTCAAGTACTTTCACAAAATAATTTAGAACCAAAGTGACTCAAGTCACACTGGATGAGCATAAGATAGAACTCTATATAACCTAAGCCTCTGAAATATTGCTCACAATGCACAGTAACATGTTGCATACACACTGGTTACATGGCAGGTTGGCCGCCCTCCCTCTACTGCCCCAAAGCCTGGGTCACACTCGGGTTTTATCCAGCTCAAAGCATTGCTTTATCCCAGAATCCCAAAAGAATGCTTCTCAAACAAAGGGCAGGGCCTATATGTAAGCCTTGAGGGACACCCAACATTTAAATTCATTACTAGTCAACACCAAGCAAGTGATGGAGTTGGACAGCCTGGTTCCATGTCATTACCACTAGGTCTTCTAGAGAGAGAGAGAGATGGAGACAGAGAGAGAGAGATAGAGAAAGACAGAGATGTGCCTCAAGGTATGTATTTGGTCCAACATGTCCATCTTCTATTTGGATCATTTAAAAGAAGTCCCTTGTAATCCAAACCCTCAGTAATTATCTTTCTGCTACACTCTGACCTGAAGTTTAAATACAGTGGGCGCACCAGTATCAGAGCAGACTTCACCTTTCTCCACCTTATCCCAAAGAGTCCAACCTAAAGGATGACCTCAGGGTGTCCAAAGCGCAACAGTAAGGGTACAAGAACAGTACAGGCAATTGACAAAGTAAACAATTGGGTTAAACAAAAGTGTAGTGCAGTCCAACTCTCCCATAGTTTCGGCTTTTGTCTCTGTTCCCAACATTTGTATGGCCAGATGATAAACTAAAATAAAAAAACAATAATAATAAAAACCCAAACAAGAATACATTTACCATTTCTTACATTTTTCAGTTCACATTTACTATACATTTAAAAGGACCACAAACATGAAATTATGCTGTGGACAGGTGATCAATGAAGAAAAAAAAAAATAAACAAGGCAATGTGACCACTGAGATTAAAATGACCATTCCTTCAAGTCATGAAGCCGATTTTCTGCAAAAACAAAAAAGGACTACAGTACTCTTAGCATAGAACTCACTGGGAATATCATTGAGCAGGATTGTCCAACTCAGCTTCTGGAGATCTGCACTGCTTGACAAACCTGATCATCAGTTAAATCAGGTGTAGGAGAGGACGCCACACTGTGCAGTGTTAAAGCTCTCCAGGACTAAAGATGGGTGCCCAAATCTAATCCCCAATTTCGAATGGAGCTCATGGGCTCTAAGGACTGCCTCATCCTATATCTAAGAGATCAAGGGCTGTCCTACTGTAGAGCATCTAATGACCAGTACATGACTCGAGAGCATTTACAAATGGAAGAGAGACTGGATGTGAAAACAGTCGGTCGTACAGCAGTTGCTAAAGATTTGACCTGGACTCAATTTTGGTGAACTAACCTGTGGAAAGCTCTGAGTGGGTCTGGTTGTTCAGAATTCAAATGCCCACCATGATGCGTTACTGGAAGTGGACCTATACCATAAGTTAACACATGAGTAAAAAGGCATGGGAGGAGTTCTGTAGTGTCTTTCTGCAGAGCCGTGGGGCCCTGCCGTGTAGTGTAAGTGTTAGTTAAGGCATTAAACCGAGACGTTTTGTAGCGGCAACTGGAGCGTCACTCCAGCTACTACCAGCCTGTATATCCTCCAAAAGTCCCTCCAAGACTTGTACTGCGAAGTTCGAAGCGGCACAGATCGAAAAATACCCATTGAAACTGCTATGAGCCAAGGAAAACACGTCCTACACAGCCATTACTACATGTTTACGAATGTTATTCAGAGTAAGTTCCCTACACACCTACCTGATTCTCCTTTCAGACACTTAAAAGCATGTTCTGAAGGAGCCATTACTATAGGGACATAAAAGTACGTTTAGTCACCCACAGACTGTGACCTGAATGTCAAAACAGCCATCCTGGCACATTAAACAGTTATTCTTAGGAATAAATTCCATTTATATGGCATTATAATAATTATAATAATCAAAGAAACACAACAAACGACACATTCAAGCCAGGGGCTGGGTCCTGGAAATAAGATGATGACAAGGAAAGAAAGAACGGTGCAAATGTGTTTTACGGATACAAAGAGATAACCACAGAGCGCAGAGGAGCAAAAACTTTCACTGCTTTCAGATTCCAGCAGATAGAAGAAAAAAAAAAGCCAGTTTCACGTTAAAGCGATTACGATATCACAAGAGGAGAAAGCAGCATGACTGGCTGGTAGGTTGTAGTGGGTGGAGTGCTTTAGAACAAGCAGCTTAAATACCATTCACTAGAACTGAGGAATGTGCTGAGGCTCACATTCGTGCCGGGCCAGGGCCCGAAACGGGCCCTTGAAGCTTTGCACGCGTTTATCTCGCTCACTCTCTCAACCTCATCCTCAGTAAAGAGCAAGGCAGCACATTGCCACGAGGGTCAAAGGCCATGAAGACGTTACCAAAACAGCCCCTGTTCATCACTTTATACATGGCTGCTTATTTCACACATTTACAGAGTCCACACAGAAAGGCCTGTTAGCATCGTTAAGACAGTTAGCTTTTTCATTTAAAGATGTTTACGCTAATTCGATCCAATAGATACACAAAAAGAGTGCTGCTATCAATATTCTAAGGCTTTGACCACACAGTCAAGAGGAGCAGAAGGTGTGAATAAGCAGTGAGATGTGAAAAGAAGAGCGTGGGGGAAAACGGACAGCCCAGCTGGTAGCAGCCTTGCTCCGGGTTTTCATGGTGTGAGAGGAGGTGGTTAGGGAAAGGCAGGCAGCGGAGAAAGTTCAGTGTGGGAACTCCAGCATGGATGAAGCTTCTCTGCCTGATGGACGCTCCCACCAAAGCCCTCCAGCCCTGCGTCCGAGATGGCTGGTTCACAGAGGTCGACTCCATCACTGCCACCTCCAAATGAAGAGATTGGGGGAGAGGGGGAAATGAACAAAAAAATAAACAAGAAGCATGACAGCAAATGAAGGAGTGCAACGCTGTTCCAGTGCTTTGAGATCCAAATGGGTGTGTAAATATCCCAATACAAGGAACCCGTCCACGAGGCCCGGCATCCACATTCTGCTCCCCCCCCCACAAGGGGACAATATGTTCATGTCTCTTCTTTCTCATAGGAAGGTCCCCTTGAGCCTATTCGTTTTGAGGGCATTCTGTTGTCTTCTTTTGAATAAAATTACTTTGTTAAACGCTCTTAAAACAACCAAGAGTGGGCGTGTTCAGTGGAAGGGCTGCTGGATCATTTATGCCGTGGGGTGTTCTTCTTCCTCTTCCTCTTGAAGAAGCAGCAGCACCTGTGGACAGAAACACCATCAGACCAACCCAACATCAGTAAGAACCAAGCAATTAGGCATCAACTTGTGCAGGTCACATGGGTCATCAGAAAGTACAGCAGGAAGCTTTCATTCTAAACAGCTACTGCATGTTTGAGTGCTAGATTAGGAAAAGTACTTTGTTAAATGAATGCATGTGTAATATACTAAATACTCACAAAAATACACACGTAAAGACATCCACAAACACCCGTTCACACCATTAGTGAAGTTAGAGTAGCACGAGTTCAGACATCAACAACACAACAAGATGAACCCATGTGAGCGACTGGAGGACCATGCAGAGGAAAGAGAACAGCTCCAGACTGACACATAGAAAAGTGATACAGTTCAGTTTCTGGGATGAAGTTTCCATGTCTCTACACAGCCAGTCAATTTTGAGGTTTATAGTCACTGGCTATAAGATCCACAGTCCAAAATATAGTTTGAGTCCATTCATACTGTATCATCATAAACAGACAAGTGAGCCTGTGTTTGAGGTTATGTACTACAATCTTGTCTTTTACAATTGTATTTGTACAGGCCCCTGCCACCTCACCCTATAACAGTGAGTGAAAGAGCTCCCTCTATTAATCTAGACTAGCAGCAAGTGGATTTCTTTACTGAGAAAGCCTGCAACTGTTTTGGGCTCTGTGCCTTCATGTAAAGCTAGGCCTATATGCCCACAGTCTAGGCTGGTCCACTCCCCTTAGGTTTTGATGTGGACTGGAGAGAGGGACTCACCACAGGTTGAGCATTTTCGCGCAGCTACAGAAGAGTGTGAAAAGAGAAAAGACAGAGAGATTATTACACAGTGGTGAGATGATGAGACAAACCTCATGCCAGCCACATAAGAGGAACAGGGGGACACACAGAGGACAAGGGCAGGGGGAAGAGAGAGATAAGGAGAGGAAGAGGAAAAAAAAAAAAAGACTCATGGGATATTTAGAATATTGATCCTAACATCTCTGCTGCGATCTGGTGTCCCATTGAAACGAGAACAAAGAACACATGATGACTCGGGACACAGGCCAAGCTCCACTGTTTTTTTTAATAAAATGGAAGGTGATTATTTAAGGTTGGGCGGTATGACGGTAACACCAAGTACAGTAGTACTGTGAGAACGAGTATTTGTAAATGATGGTATTTTAAAATACTGACAGTATTTGAAAGAGAGAACATCACAGTGCTTGAGAATGATTAATTTGATAAAAAATGGCATTTAAAAATGTTAACAGTATATGAAAACAATGACATATTTGAAAATGTCTGCATTTGAAAGATGACCATATTAAAATATGACTATCTAAAAGAAAACATGATAGTCAAGATAATGATGCCTGTTTGAAAATGACATTTGAAAACAATGACAGTGTTTGAAACTGATCAACACGCCTACAACAGAAAGGCCCTGACTTTTTCAATGGCTTGTAGAAAGACAGGACCGCCCACAGCACAACGTTCTGTCTGCACTCTGAGTGGTGCTGCGCACGGATAAGAAGAGCAGAAATACACAATGGCCAGCAGAGTTTACCAAACTATTTCCAAAACAAAAAGTACACTACAACAAATGGGGCAGAATTTTTAGTTTGTTCCAAATGAAAACAAAGAGCTAGTTATCAAACCTAGATACTTTCCCCATATTCTGTCTGTCTCTTTCTTTCTGTCTGTCAGTTACAGAGCTAGCCCAACCATCACTAAAAGCTAGTACACTGCTGGTCATTATTTAATTTGTGCATTCGTTTTCCCTGCACACCTCCCCCTCAAAAGGTGCATAGTAATATACACCAAAGTAATGCATACAAACAATATGAAAAAATGGATACCACTCAACCCCAAGACTAGCCTGCCGAATTACGCACATAAACCACGTAAAACATTTATTATTTAAATAAAGGGTAGTTAATGGAAACATTGTAATGAAACGTTTTGCCCAACATGGGCTTTAAAAATGTGGTAGAAACCTAAATGTGGTAGGAAATCTAAATCTAACCAAATGTAAATGAAACAGAAAGTGATGGGATCTGAGAGAATGGCTAACAGGAAAGATTACTAATGAGGTTAAATGCTTTGTGATGGCCATAGAAACCCTAGTGTGCTTATTTCAGCCTTTTAATTGGACACAGCTTGCAACATTGCTTACTTTCAAGTCTGTGCATTAGTAATCAAAGATGGGCAGCTATTTAAGATATCAAAGCACTGACCGAACAGAAAAAGTCTCCATAATTACATCACAGGAAATGACTACAGTTCTATATACACAACTAAAAACAAAGACCAATTCAAGGACACACTGGACAAAACTGGTGTATGAAAAGAGAATAATTAGCACAGCTGTGAAGTTGAATTTCATTTTCTTATGAGAGTTGTGTGGTCTGTGGTCCAACTGATTTGAAAATCAGATATTGTTTGCAGTCTACCTTATTTTTTGGCCGACATTCTCATTAACAACATTTTTAGCTTCTTAAAACTGGTCATTTTCCTTAAACAGTGCTTAAACGATGGTTTGCCAAAAAATACCAATAACTTTCCTCTACTGCACAGTCAGTAATGTTTGGTGTGTAAAGTTTATATCATTAGTTCTGCACTGCAGATAATATAAAGCTAAAAACCATTTTGAACAACACTGACTTCATTATAACACATAAGCTGTTCTACTGCAAAAACAAAAGAAACAAAACTTCAAGCACTAAACAAGTCTGAGTTGATTATGTTTGGGAAAAGGTGAACAATGAGTAAATAAGCAGCTCTTTCATTTCAAGTGATTGCAATGTCTGTCTGAATGGTCAAATATGACTGCTGTTTTCATTTAAAGAATTTAAGAACCGGCAAACTCAGCTTCTACTGGTGACCATCAACTCAAGCAGTAGACAAATAACAGAATATGTGCATAAAAACAAACAAAACATAAGGCACTATATTTAAACTCAAGCTTGTCTCACAGAGCAGGGTTGTGCATCGGCAAGAACCTGCCAATTTGAGATGCATCATAGTACAATGCGTAGAATTATTCAACATACTGTGATACTGTACTCATGATTTTTTTAATTTTTAGGAAAACTATCATCCGTGCACTCTTTTTTTCATCTCAGGTTTGAGATGGTTTGCTGAAAAGTAAAACAAAAATATTGGTTCAGAAAATTTGAACTATTTGTTAAACAGAATCTGATTAAACTTTATTCAACTTCCTTTTTTCGAATGGGGGATTATAAGAGATAAGAGTTATTTAACTAGAATCACTACAGTACACTAAACCTAACCATAGTAATAGTAAACCTAGTAATAGGTTTTTCTACATTGTGGTCGAAAACATTCATCCTTTTATAGCTGCATCTACTTCAGTTTAAACATCAAGAAAAATGGCTTGAACACGTTTGAGAGCCAACAACGTAATTATTTGGGTTTTGGTTTTTGAGTGAGTCAGATCCACGCAGAGAAACTAAAAGGCAACTATACAGGAAATATACAATCATTTGAGATCATTCAGAATGTGTTGTGTTCCCTTTTATAATGTTAAATTGTGAAACACTGTCATTAAAATTTTATTTGAATTATTTAACATAAAAGTGAAGACAATTGAAAAAACATTTACAAGAAACACTGCCAGGAACATTAAATTCAGCTTACATTATCAGCTAACCAATGTATCAGTCAGGCCTAGTCGTTTTCATATTTTTGTTCTAGAGAATATGAAGTCACTCTACATTTGTCCACGTAGTCCAAACCCTTTTTACTTTCCATCCACACTGGCCAGCTGTTCATTACAGGTATACTGTAACAGGGCCCTAAACGTTGGGAGTATATAAGATAGACTAATAATATAAGAATAATCTCAGGTTTTGTTATTTTCATTATAAGAAAATGCCTGTTGCTCTTTACATTGTGTGTAAATTTAATGATGGCAAAGTAAACGGCTCAAAATTAAAAAAAAAAAAAAAAAAAAAAAAAAGTCTATGGTTCCATTGAATACAAAGCAATTTTTTCCTCCTGCTGTAAACTTGGTTTTTGGAAATGAACTCTTCACTTATATGCCACTTCAACCATCTCAAAGCACCAAACAGCTCCAAACAGAAGCGTAAGCTCTTGCATAATAAGGATATGACAAAATATGAAGACAAAAGGAAGAAATGCAAGCCTATAGAAACATACTTGGCCTCATCCACAACTTCCACCTCTGCCTGGACTGTGATTGGTGCATTAGAGTGGGCCGCCAATGGGTCGTCTGCATTAAGTTCCCCATTAGTTGAGCTAACCACCTGCAACACAAGAGTGAAAGAATCAGACCTTACTGTACCTTTAAGTTACATTTAAATTAGATGATGAACAGAATAACAACCATTTTTGTTTTACATCAGTTGGGTGAATAAACCAAGAGGGACAATCCTTGTACTTCTTCCTCCTGCTTGTATCAGCTCACAATATAAAGCTGCTGCCACACGCTTCTCAGCTGCAATAGAGCATCTGTTAGACAGCAGGTGTTAATACAACCTGCTCTGTGCCCCTGAGAATTAAAGCCCAAAGAAGAGGCTCATCATATAGAGGAAGAGTCTCATTACGAGGCAGAATGACCTCTCTGACTCCCGGTTTGGGGATCGAGATAAAGATGAGCAGGCTGGTCCATCTTTATGGGTCACGTGAGGGGGGCAGCCAAGGTATCTGCAGGTATCAGCAAATTAAATGTAATGCCTTGGTGAACGGTTCAGCAAAAATCTCATTGAGAATTTTCAATTTACACAAGACTTGATTTTTATAACATTTTAGCTGATGAGTAACTGTCAAATAATCGTAATTATTTCATTATTTCCAAATGAACTGATCAGTCATCCTATACGCTGCCCGTCCATGCTCAGTAACTCTAAACTGACCATAAACTCAAACAAAGCTCAAGCACAAACAAACAAACATACAGTTACTGACCACTGTCCTCTAAAGCTTTAATGATAACAGTGGTCAGAATGTTTGTTTTTTATAACAGCCATCATGTTTTAGTTCTGCAGTCTTTTATTTATCTCAATATAAACTGAATTAAATTCAGATTTAGAGAATCTGTGGGAAAATAATTCAGATTATCAAATAATAGCAATTTGGCAAATTATGTAATAATCATGACAACCAAGTCAGACAAGACATTTTTGGAGTAAAAATTTTGTTCTTCAGGTTTAGATCAGGAGACACAAGGCTAATGTTGCTAACAAACGCTGGAACTCGGTGGTTAACCAAATACACCCAAACCTTCTGTCCACCTGCTCACAGGTCTTTAAGTAAAGCTCACACAGTCACACTGGGTTCTAAACCATGTGGAGTAGTCTAAGGCTGAACTATAAAAAGCTCACTTTGCTGTGTAACAAAGTTTCAAGAGTAGGAGCGCTGATGTAGAATCAGAGTTTTTGATCAATACAAAGGAAGCTGACCTGAGTTTTGTAAATAGTAGCCCTGTTTCTGCCACAGCATTTAGATATATGGTGAGTTTTGGTCAACTTTTCTAGCTCAGAGTAATGGGTTTTACCATCTACTGACTCTGAAAGTGTGCACAAAAAACTGTCAGAAATTAAACTATGAACTTTGTAATGTATTTCTGTGAGACAAAAAACAAGAAAACAGTCCTGTATTACTACAGAAACAGACCAGCAAGGTCATCACGGTGGTTGAAGGTGCCTCCACTGTATTCACTGCACAGCTTTTAGTACAGAAATGAGCAACAGCTTTTTTTCCCCCATATGCTTTTGGTGGACAGCCACATGCATGATTCAGTAATTACACATCCACTGTATATAATGAAAAATGATTGCAGAGTGTATAGCAGGTTGTTAAGACACTTAATGGTCCATAACCACTCTTCTAGTGATATTTCTGATTGTTTGTCAAATCTCAACTCTGTTTACAACTACTAAGTAATTAACTTTCAGCTAAATCTTTAAAATGAGCTTTATTTTAGCCACAGATCAAAGAATCAGCAATACTGCAATGAGTTCTGTTCCCACCAGAGTCAACTTATCAGAACTGAAGTTTTACAAATATGTTCAATTCAAAACAGATAATTTTGCTAAATTCTGAAAAGAAAATTTTCATGAGACTTCTTAATGACCCACAGATACTCTGGGCATTGCAATCGATGTAAGCACAGACACACAGGTTGGAGGGGAGAGTGGAGCTGGGGGGAGGACGAGGGATAGAGAAAGGGGCAGTAGAGATGTACCTGCACTGAGCCCCCATGCCTGTCCGATGCCAGGTGGGAGGTCAGATAGGAGTTTGCCTGGCGGTTGGGCTGCACCTCCCATGCTCCTCTGCGGTCGGGTGCTGCTGTCTGCTTGGTGCAGGAGGAAGGGGAGTTGTGGACAGGCGAGCAAGTGCGAGCGGGCAGCGTGAGGCCAGGTGGCATGCAGCGCGGCACGGGAATGGAAACCAGCAGAAACAAAACAAAAAAAGAAAAGAAAAAAAGAGCCAACGCAAAGCCAGGAATCAGCATTAGTGACAAAGCAACTATCCAATCAAACCAACAGGCAACCTCAGCCCTTATAACAACAGTAAAGAAAACAGGACCTCAAAAGATAAAAAAGCTTTCCTCAGTCTAAAAATGACTCATTTCATAGACAAAAGTCAGTCATTCAATATGGCAGAAAGCTCATCTAAGTATCAGCTGAGAGCACTGGGTCTTGTTCCTGATGATCAAACAAAGATATTGTCTACAGATAATATCTAATAATCCCTTCTGAAGTATTTCATTGGTAATGTTTTAAGTGATATTACATTAACTTTCTCATATGTGGAGTAAAAAACAACAAAGAAAGAATTTAATTATAAGACAAAGACAAAAGGGAAAAATTCAGTTCTTTTTGAGAGATCTGATTAGCAGTTTACTATTTCAATATAGATGATCTGTAATACAGTAAGAAGTATGTGCATAAAATTGCTACGTTCAATAAGATGACAGGAAGGAAAGGTGACCTCACACAAACTGTAAAAATACTCCATTTGGTTATGAGCCATAAGTAAATTAGATCTTCAAGCAGAGTCACACTATCTGCATGTAATGCAGAGTGATTCCAGTAAAGACTGTATTATTACTTCCTGCATAGTATATAGTCATATGAAAAGTTTGAAAACCCCTGGATCAACTAAACTTAACTTGCATTCTCTGTTCACTTATTTGATGCTCAAAGTTTGAAGGACAGTGTTCTCACTTATTCTAACAAAACAACGGCACAAGTATATTTTAATTTAACCAAACCCGACATCTTTAAATACCATTTTTTTCTGCTGAACACTGAGGGAAAAAAATTATATATATTTTTTTTTTCCTTTTTTTCTTCCAATGTGCCATAATGTCTGCAGGTAACATCTAATTTTGTTTCATATACGGTGCCACATCAAAAATGTCATTTAGTTTTTTGTTTTATTATTGATGAGTGTGAACATCAGAAATTCAGAATGTAAAATTATTTAAATATTTCATTAATATAAAATATATCACAGTTTACCTTTTTGAATTAAAATATGAACACGTTAACTTCTTCAAATTATACATATTTTTGGAAACAAAATATATTTTGTTTCCAAAGTGTTAAATTCAGCAAACAAACACTAAGTATGCATTGAAATATGCAAAAGTTAATTATATGTAAAGTTATTTTCATTTAAGAAATCAACGTCATTCATCCAAGGATCACCAAAAATTTTTGATAAGACTATTAGTGGCTACAGGCTCTATTTTTCTGCACAAGATAACATCTTCAACCCTGTTTCAAACAACAAAAAGGCCCAAAACCTTCATAGCGCAAGCCAAAATTATGATGCCTTGCAAATGCACTTGTTGCAGGAAACATCAATGAGATGTGCAAAGCTGGCTTGTTCTTAAAAGTGCAGGCGAAAAGCAGATTACAGAAAGATTACGATATGTATGTGTATATACATATTCAAAAGCTTTCTATGCCCTGCATGCATTTAGAAGCATGGGATGTGCTCTGACAGGGCACTGCATCTTCAGTGCTGAAGGACCAGCATGTTAAAATGTAAGTCTATAGTGTCATGGCTGAGTGCTCTATACTTGGGTTTCACTTCTGTAATGTCCAGTTTTGCTGCCTACAACAGGGTACTAACTGCTTTATTCATACAGTGGTTATACTGTTTGACACACGGGATGATAGCAGGGTAATAAGCAGCTATGGGAAACTATTTCCGTAGAGCATTTGTCCATTTTTCCCTTGCTAGGAAGAACACACAATGTAAAAAGTTGACTTTCCCCAGGCAACAAGACCAACTAAACCCTGTTACCACTCAGTGTATGACACTGCAAGTATAATGGAGACCAAAACCAAACAAAGACATTGAAAGCAGACTTTCAGAACCTGCTGGTCCAAGTTTCTATTTTGGGTTTGGAAAAATAATCCAATTCACAGGAAAGATCATTATCAGCAAGGGAAAGCGTACCTGGTTCCTCAGAGGTTGGTGCTGGGATGGCCTGTCTCTGTGGGTGTGACTCTCACGGGTGACGGCTGATGCTCCTGAGTCCACATGTACAGATCCAACTGGTGTGGGCTGAAGGACAACCCAGAACAAAAATCATTCCACATTACATTTATAGGACATTATGGAACACAAAAACTGTGCCATAGAAAAACATTAACTTACAATTTGCCTGCCAACCCAGTCATAAGTATAGTCAAATGTGTATCCTTTGCGTTCAAATAGTTCCGTGAACAAGGTCCTCAAGTACTCATAGTCTGGCTTTTCAAAGAAATCCAACCGTCTCACATAACGTAGGTAAGTGGCCATCTCCTCTGGAAGAGCAGGAAAGACTTATGTTGACATGACATTTAATATTATCAGTATAAAGGAACAACTCTTGCATCAATAATGTGAAATAATAAGACATCTGTTCAACAGTCACCAATCCAATTCCTTGAGATCTACCATCTTGTAGGCTTCACCTCCAACCCTAAACCAGCTTTTGAGCTAATCAAGAACTTATGAATGCAATAATTACAACCGGTGGGGCTGTTTATGGTGGAGGATCAAAGTCTGCAAGAAGTCTGTTCATTTAAAATCAATGGTATATATATACAAAAAAACTATTCATTTTGGTTTTATTGGAGAAAATGTCTCTAAGGAACTGTCTGTCAAAGAAAGGCCTTCTCCTTGATTTTGCAGCATTGATTGCATTCAGCAACATGAGTGTTAGTGAGGTCAGGATGTTGTCACCACCTCAACTCATCCCTAAAGGATTAGATGGAGCACAAGTATTCCTGAGAACACAGTTCTTCTGCTTCACAGCTCAATACTAGGGGTTTTTAAAGCCCTCTAGCCCTCGCCTGGCATTAAGCCTGGTCAGACTGGGTTTTTGCATTTTGCGTCGCCTTGCAAAATGGACGTGGCTACAAGTGTGACTGGAAATCAGAAGTGGAAGCGATTCCCCCTGACTGTTTGTACAGCAGAGTCCCTCACAGTCTTCAAAACACAGACTGAAGACTCATCTCTTTGTTGAACACTTAAGCGAGCACTACTTTAAACTCTTATTGTAATGTACTATAACACTCTTATATTTTGCATAATTGTGTATATCTTTCCAGGAATTAGTCATTATTTTGTCATCAATGCAAAATTCACCTGTCGCTGTGAATCTCACCGAAATGAACAGGATTATGGTCTTGAAAATTCACAGAAAAAAACCCTAGTGTGATCAGGCCTTTAGACATGGTGCCAATGCGTTCATGACCTCATCTCCAGAAAGTCCTGTTCTATTGGCAATACTTCTCTACAGGGACAAAAAAAGCTGTGTTTGTGTGCATTTGCACATGTGTTAGCAATGGGTAGCTGAACGTATTCTTTTGTAGTGTCCACAAACTTTTGGACAGATAGTGTAGGTCTCCAGGAGCAAGATTTCTAACCACTTCATTAGAGGGATTTGGAACATGTAATGGAGGTACAGATATGTTCTCTCTCAAGAAGCAGACAAAAACAGGATGTGAAGTGTGGTGAACAAAAGAAAGCAAATCTGTATAATCTACCTGGAAAGTTCTCACAGAGAACTTCAATGGGAGTGTTCCGTTTTGTGTCTCCAATTTTCTGATACCGTTCTTTTAATGTGTCAGCCTGCAAAGTGAAAGTGAATTTCAGAGTTTAGGGAGAATTCATCTTTAACAGGGATCTTCAAAATCCAGTCCTGGAGGGCTGGTGTCTACAACAGTTTGATGATTTCCATGCCTAAGACACCTGGTTCTACTTATATGTTAATTTCCAGGATTTGTAGGTGTGTCTGAGCATTGAAATCACAAAGCAATGCTGGATACTGGCCCTCCAGGACCAGGTTTTAATATCTCCTCAAAAGCAAGGCTGAAAAATGTGATCGGAATACCTTTAGTCCTTGCCAAGGGAGACTGCCTCGGAGGAAGTACATGAACATGTGACCCAAGGCTTCAAGGTCATCTCGTCGACTTTGTTCTGCAACAGGCAAAAAAATAAAAGCTCTATGCAGCTCATCCATGCAAATAGTCCACTGCAACAATATAACTCATTACAATCTGTTATGCTTTCCATGTTTACTCGGACTGTCTGTGTGATTCATTTCATTTAACTGAAGTGAACTACGGAGAATTTGATTACATTGGCAACTGCATGCTTACCCTTCCCCAAATGTGTATTTATGGACATGTATCGGGCTGTGCCGGTAAGGCTCTTGTGCTCCCGGTATGGAATGTGTTTTTTGGTTTCAGGGTCGATGTATTCTTTGGCTAAGCCAAAGTCTATGATGTGAATGATGTGTTCCTTTTTGTTCCCTTGCCGTCCGATTAGAAAGTTCTCCGGCTTCACATCCCTGTAGATGAGGTTCTTCGAGTGTACATACTCCATACGAGAGATCTGTGGAAATGTGATAACAAAACAGGATCAACATACAAAAGTGTTTAAGTAGCCAAAACAAAAAAACATGACCCAGTTCTCAGGTGTTCTTTCAGAGAGAGTGAAAAGTAAAAGCTAAACACAAAGCTTGGGGAAGTGTATAGCATGTCTCTCTGTATTATTTGAGTAAATGTACAGATTGTTTGGCTCCAAGTCAGATTGGTTTAAAAATTTTTTAGATCAGGTCAGGCAACAAAGGGTGAATCTTTTACTTGTACTTTAATGACATCAGGAGTCCAAATTGCATATGTAAACAAATCAATGTCACCCAATTTAAATCTTAGAATAATATGTTTCACTGCAGAAATGCATCATGGAACTACACAGGAAATGACTGTAAAGCTAGAAGATGAAGGCAGCTTTGCGTACATGCAGCTGTGGCCACGAGTACAAAAGGAGTCCGAGAACCACCAGTATACTTTAAAGCTACATGTACACAAGTCTGCCTGCACTATATAATTTTCGTTTTGACTGCACAAGCATCCACTTCCCTCCAACTAGACAAGGTACAGAAACAAATAATACTTGGGTGCAGAGTAAATGATAGAACCTGAGTAAATCATAGAGTGTGCTTAAGGTCACCTTTAAAAAATCAGATCTTGTATAGATAAACGATACTCATGCATAAAAAAACTGAACACTGTGAAATGGCTTATATTTTAGATTAATTATACACACAATGACATTTTTGTCATCTTTACCGTTTAATGTTGATCAGTGTGGCTTATAGCTCATGATTTGACAAGCACAGTAATATCAATGTCATGAAATCATTTGGTAAGCAGTTTTAGCACTTTCCTGCTGGAAAACGGCTTATCCATAAAGATTTTCAGAAGATGGGAGCATGAAGTGCTCTACAATCTCCTGGTAGATAGCTGTGTAGACAGTATACCTTTCCTTATTAAATTATGAACAAAATTTTACATTACATATAATTTCTGATGTAAACATTTATTTAAATTAGCATTTTTGCCAGATATCAGAACTGACATGACATCTGAAATTCTTTACTATATTTGTTAAAAGTGTGTTCACAATAACACTACCCCTACAAAATGACTATGATTAAATTAGTTTATTAAAAGGTTATTAATTTGGTCATAAGCAATGTACAAGCAGCTATAATTCATGAATAATATTTTGCATCAATCAACATTATACCTGGTTACATCAAATATTTTAATACGGTTCCATCATTCATTTAACAACCTGTGTTTTATTATTTAGAAATTATGATTTGAAAATCACTAAATTAAGAAACCTCTGAATTCATGTTTTAAAGTCTGAGCAAAACTGTTTACCTTTCAACATGCATCAGCCCCTTTCCTCATGATTATCACTATTTGTCAAGCGATGTGTCATTTTGTCCTTTATACTATAATGAATTACAGCTGCTTATAATTTCTGTAAAGTATTTATGTCCTAAATAATAACAATTAATAAACACATTTTAAACCACTCAGCAATCCTTTTATAAAAGTATTGTCTTATTGTTAATAACAATATTATTATTATTATTATTATTATTATGTACAAACATCCTTTGGCATAATTTTAAAAATGCATTTCCAGCACCTTTATTTTTAGCTTTTACATTTTTTTTTCTTGCATTGATGATTTCTATTTTAATAATTGCTATTAGTGGCAACCGAAAATCTGTATTTTCCAACATGAGATGGAATCTGACTAAAAATCACAGATTTTATATCCAAATGGGACTAACAAGATCAGTTAGGTGCCAAGTTAGCTAAAAAAAAAAGAAAGAAACGGTGAACATTTCTCAGTGGAGAAGGGAGAGAAACACAGACAGGATGGATCTGGACAAAAATTAATTCACAGAGGAATTCCTGTAAAAGAAGACACCTCCACCCCACCCCAAAAGGTACATTCTGAATATGTTGAATAACTGACACTTTTGTAAAATCCCAAAAAATTCAGAATATATGCCGTTACAGGGCAGAAAGGATGACCAAATAAATATGATTATTACAACACACACTAAGTATGTCATGGTCCTCAACATATCTACTGAAATGAAGTCAAGGGAGAGGTGAACTCACCAGCTGAATGGCAATCATTAAGACTGTCTTGAGGGAGAAGGTACGGTCACAAAGATCAAAGAGGTCCTCCAGACTGGGGCCCAGCAGCTCCAGAACCATGGCGTTGTATTTCCCACATGGCCCAAAATAGTAAACCTGGGGCAGACCTTCAGCTACAAAAAAACAAGACAGCATTTACTTCACTGTGCTGCAGTAATTACACAAGACCACTAACTGCTCTGGATAAAACCTTTTTAATGACAAAATTACAGAAATAACGTTTAATGGAAAAAATCATCTAAACCCAACAAGTTGTAGAAAAGTCTACAAGCTGACCATCAACAACTTGTGGGAGACACCAAAACTGAGCTAAAAAGCAGTGACACGGTCCTACCTCACTCTTCTACCACAGAAGACAGACTCTAGAGCAGCAGCTTTTATGGATTTTATCATAGTTTTAAATTCAGATTTATTTTCTGAAATAAAAGCAGTAGTGTATCTAAGTATATACATATTTCTTTACATTTCAATGCTATAACACTTCTCCATGTGACATGATGCAAAATGGGATTTTCTCCTAGCAGTGCACTTATTACGAGTCTGATCCAACCACAAAAAGCATGCTAATAATAGCCAGGTTAACTGAACAAGCTGAAATATACGGGATTTGTAAACCAGACTAATTATCTACCATATGTTTGCAGGCATATAGATCCACAATGCTAGAACACATCTGTTGTCTGGGTTTACAGGCTAATCCTTACAATATAACGTGGGAAAAAAAAAAAATACACCACCACTATAAACAATGACAAACATAATCCAATGTAGATTTTACCAGTTAATCAAGTGTTATCAGAGAGCAGATACAGCACATAAGCTAGGATTCAATTATTTAGGTTTTTCAGGCCTGAAAATGCAAAAGTGGAAATACAAACACTTGAGAAACTAAGCTAACTAGGCCATGTTAGGGGACCATTCATCCTGCCACTAGATGGCAGAAGAGTGAGAAAGCACACATCCTGGCAGGATTCATGAGTTGCTCCTCCATAGCAGCACCTGCTGCTCAGGGCACAACAATAAGTGCCAGAATAAGCCAAGCAAACCAGAGACCTACTTTCTATCTGCAAAGATGTAAAGAAACATCAGAGGATGAGGGTATCATCTTATATGACATGTTGGTTCTATTTCATAGATCTCCCATAATGTGTGAAACCCATCACCCAGCTACTGTTCAAGCTTTCTGTTCATATAATTATCATCCTCGATGGATGAAGCGAGGCTGAAGTGGGTAGTTGTGGAGCGGGGCCTACGCTGCGCATTGTGTGGTTTTGTTTGTAACACCCCTGAGAATGGAACGCACGCTGGCCTGACGATGACTCATCTGTGTTCAGTCTGCACATAACACGTATTCGGCAGAGGCTCTCAGTAGTGATTAACACTTTCAGTGAACTGCTCTGATTGCACCACACTAGTACATGTGGAACTGACATGTGAGAGATGCACGATAGAAAGAAGAAGCACAGATTTAAATATCTCAGAAAGCTCACACACAAACCGTACAGACTGGGGGAGTGGCCAGACTTCATCTGGGCTGATTATGGAAGGCTAAATAATGTGAAATTTGACTTCACAAAAGTTGTATTAATTCTACGTGGAATATTATTTTAATAGACTTCACTGAGGGTCTTAATGAAACATGCTTTGTTTAAAACAGCAAAAGCTTTAAGCATAACAGCCCCATTTTCAGCCTTACTAATCAACCCTGGTCAGAGCAGTCGGTTTCAGAGTCTATTCCTGCTCACCACGTCTTTTCTTCTTAGAGGTTCCATAGAGATTCTAGCCAATGAGAATTAAGCTCAGTCATCACACAGACTCTCAACTTAGTGATACACGAGAGGCAACGACTCACAGCCAACTAAGAGCTCTACACTCATATTCATTCACTCTAAACTAGATTATGACCATGTCAGTGTTATAACCTCAGGCTGGGGCTGCAGCCATCAAATCATTTTGTAATGGAGTTTTCTGACGATGTTTTGTCGATTAATCGGATAAATTGTACTTGTTTTTAAACAACTATATCAGTAGTGTGTTACGCAACGTGAAAGTCCTCTTAAAATGAGCAAGCAATTGGCTGCTATTCCTCACAAAATATTTTTATTCAAACTCACTTTTATTAAAGCTTAAAACCTTTGGTTTATTGGCTCCTAAAACCATTTAATCAACATTTCTGTGAAACTTATGATGTACATGAAAAGAACCTATGAAATAAAACTAAGGACAAATAGGCTAAGCTATGCTGGTGAAGTTGTATCATAATATAAGAAAAAGGGGTGTACCCCTGCAATAGCCCGTCTGAGAATGAAGAGAAAGGAAGAGAGAAGGAGAGAAAGACAGAGAGAGTGTGTGTGTGGTGAGCTAGAGGGAGAGATGAGGAGGGATAAATTACAAGTGACACTGTAGTTCTAACAAGCGCATGTGTTCGTATCGGACAGAAAAGTAAAAACACGTTTATCAGTGCTCATATGAACTAAATGCTTTCGGTAAAATAGTCCCAGTCTTTACACATTTTCAGCATTTTACACACACTGGTGTCTTCATTTTCCGCCACTGCCACAGAGAGCAAAATAAATCGCACTGCCTTAAATTTTTGAAATGTGCATCAGTTATAACAGTCCGTGTAAAACAATGATACAGTAACTGCAGAGTAGTCTACAAAGCCGGAGTGATACTAAAGCAGACATTTAACATAGACAGACTTTGGTGACTAGAATTAAATGAAGCTTCGAGGCAAATATATGTTTTATAATCAAATTATTCGAGTTACACAAATAATCGTTTCAGCACTAATAGAGAGTCTGTATTAATCTTATTACGGTTGTACGGACAGTTAGAAATAGTGCTCAAATACAAAGTGGTTATCACACATTTACAGGTTCTGTTCTGTTCAGAAACTCCTGTGCTTAGCCTACTCTACTTCACAAAATAAAAAATACCATAGTGAGTTTTCAAGCTGTAGGTGGAGTTACTGAGATGAGGGTGGAGTTAAGCCTGCAGATTGCAAAATTCTGAACTACTTTGAATTTCATGTTTTGACCTACACTGCTCAAAAAAAAAAACCTGACTGTTTGTGGGTTGATAGGTCCTCCAAATATACCCAAATGTATATACAAACAAAAAATGAAAAAAAAGTGTATTTTTTCATAACATGCCCCCATTAAGAATTCATGATGCACTGACTGGTCCTAAAGAACTGGGATTGATTTGAATCATTGTGAGGTCAGACAATCGACTCATCAGTCAAATATCTGGATTTGTGGGTATTTGGACAAGTGCCAGAAGACAACAATGATTTTGAAATAAAAGGTTACTGATGGATATCACAATGCTCAATTAAAACAAAATAATGAACAAGGTCTCAAGGTTTGGGGCAGGGTAACAGTCGTTAGGCTGTCGTTTTCCACTTCAATCTGCTCCACTCGGCCTCTCTGCTCCAACAATGCACCATCTGCCAGCAGGCCCGTTTCAGGGCGGCCACCTACGCCTGCTGAATCAGAGCGGCTTGACTGGAGCACAGAGCCACGTGATCTTACAGCATCTAGTTTACATACAGTACAGCAGGCTGCCCTGAGGGCACCACCATACACACACGCGCACACACAAACACACAGACACACACACACACACAATCATAGAGCATGGCTAGGCCTCAGCTGGTATGGTGAGTGAAACTGGTTGATCAGTAGCCAAGCTGAAGCACAGCTAGGCACAGCCAGTAAGGCCCTAATGCCAGGGCTGCTGGCCAGGAGGAGTATCAGAGTTCAGCACAATACTAGCTACACATTAACCAGAAACAAAAGAGAACTGTACTGAGCCTAAGGGATGGGTTCTCTTCCTGGAGGAGTAGGCACAACACAAGTGGGGGATTTCATGTGGCTGGGAATCAACGTGCTCTGTACAGTTGGCCAGTACATATGACCAAGCTGGACGTCACACCAATGGGCGGGTGACTGATTTGATGGAAATCTCCCCCCAACTGAAATCATACAAAGCACAATTATCAAGTGATTACCACAAACTACTTCCAAATATTACTCTTTGTTCTATGGATATTTAAAGAAATATAATGAACTTATAATAAATAAACAAGTACAAGCAGGAATCTTCACTGCTATCTGAAAACACTTAATAAACATGGACTTTGACTGGACAATTACTGTAATGCTGACGCTTCATGAATACAGTCTCATAAATAAACACGGCCTCCCAGAGGACGGAGAGTCAGCAAACCACAGAAATATGACTCTCACTGTGCAGTGCTCACAGACTTTCTAGGACATTTTTAAGTTCATCACTCAGCACCTTCCACCAACTACATGAAAAAAAAATGGTGGAAAACAAAGTACTTGGGTATAAATACAAAACAGTCCAGTATTGGTTCTGTGTAGTGATCAGAAAGAAAAAGAGATGGAGAGAGACGGAGGGAGGACAGGCATGGATTGCATAAGTGCCAGGAGCTCTATTATGTCATTCACAAAGCCGTGCAGCATTAGGACAGAGAGAACCACTACCTCCCACCAGCGCTTCATCCCTTCACTGAGTAACAGGCCCACTCCTACGCTACAAACTCGGCGGTCAGAGCAGTGGGATTAACTAACTGCCCACTTCACTGCGAGCGCTCTAGTGGAGATAGCAACCAAGCACTTCTGTGGCTGTAAATGACAGGTAGGACCTCCACTGGAGCTGTAAAAGAAAAAAGGCAAGGTGGAGCCCAAGGCTGAAGGGAAAGACTGATGTAGGAGACTAAAGTTCCTGTTGCTAGATTGCCACCATCATCAGTACATCAGTGCTGCATGTCTTAGGGTTGTAATCTGGTTGGAGCACCAATTATACATTTCTATACAGTGAAATTGGCTGATGTTCCTTTTAGGCACAGTGCTTGTTGGGTAAGCCTGACATGCAAACATGAAAGAGTGTGTGGGGGGGTGACTCACAGGTTGAAAACAATTGACTTGGAAGATACTCATCAGATCTGTGATCTCTTTAGTGAGATAACAGGTATCACTATCAGGCTGACAACATCAGTAAATTCCAGATCAAAGATCACAGAGCAAATAAAAAAATTCCAATCCAACCTTCTAAGAAATCTACACACACTCACATTGTGCCATTGACATGTTATTTCTTCCATGAAGGCAGGACTTTTTGTGCTTTTTACTTTCACTTCAGTCAACTGTATGTACATTCATAAGTGACATCTCCATATCAAAACTGTTAGAATGGGCTTAAATTCTTTAAAATAAGAAAATCTGGAGAAAGGACATGCTTTGAGAATGGCATGCAAGAAGGTATATTTACTGACAACAGATTAGAATATAATTCAGACAGCCAATCACCAGTATAGATTTAAGTACAAGTCTGTTTATTGGCTCATAGTCTTGTGGGGTCAGGTGTGATCTTGCAATGAAAATGCATTTTTTGTTAAACATGTTCGTTTGAAGCAATACTCATTGCTAGAAAGTGTACATCCTCTTACATGGGTCACGGCAACAAATTTTGTTCTGTGTCCCTAGAGTGTGGGACAGAGTTTATCACGGTTTATTGTGGTGCTCATCGACACAGGGGAAATCCCAACATGAATGTTGTCAGGTATCTCAGTGGTATATTGCTGTTTATGTAATTCTGAGAGGAAGGTTTGGCGGTTTCCCTTCCTGGTGGTGATGAACTCAACACCATGGTAGGCATCATATGATTGCAGTATTGCAATAATTCAAAGTGAAAGTGAACATCTGAATTAAATTGCTTTTCTCCAGACTCCAATGTGCAAAATATACTGGACACTGCATTTAGACAACGGGTTCTCAACTGGTCTTAGCCAGGGACCCACATTTTCTCATGGTCATTAATTCACGACCCACTTTTATAGAATACAAACCAAACAAATGTATTTTTTAAAATTAGATACGAGATTTCAGGGTTGACATGAACGGCCGGTGGGGTGGAGGTGCTAAAATTAAACTAATATTCTGAATTACATTACTATTATTAAAATAATATGTATTATTATTATTATTACTACTACTACAATACATTACTTACAAATTAGGATTTATATTTTACTAGTTACTATTAATAATATACTAATAATTATTAAGTGTTAATAATAAAATACAATTTATATTTATCATTAATATTAACATATATATTATAATTAAATATTTATAAACTGTTAAAAGGATGTAGCATAAAATTATCACCTAATTCTGTTTCACCTTTTCAGTCAACTTCACTCACTACCACCAATTTTACACTTATATTTGGACTGTATGGTCAACAGACCTCATTTACATAAAAGTATGCCTCATTTTTGAGTAAAAAAGAAGCAGAAATTCTGATTTATTTTGACAATAGTTAAACTTAGAGGCATGTAAATGGACGGCTTATCACAGACTGGTAGCAGCACGCACACAAATACAGACTGAAATGTTAATGTTTTAATATGAAACCTCTGATATTAAAATACCTTTAGCTGACTTGACACAGCTAGAACAAACGTCCAACATCTTAACAACTTACAGTGGCAGCTGAACACAAACTGCTGGCTAACTTGCAAAAAACAGGTTTAAAAGTCCAGACACTGTTTGATGGAGTGACAGCAGGAAGGGCCAATCATGCGTTAGCAAGAAACGGCAAAGTCAATCGATGAGCTTGTGTGCGGTTTAAACGAAAATCTACATTTCAAATGCTCCGGGTTATATTTGCGTTTTGCCATCTTGCCTCCGAACATCACACATTTGAAAAGAAGGGTAATGGGCAAACGAATGGTGGTTACCATAGCAACGAGAATGCTGCGCGCCTGATGCTGCCTGTCTGTCTCTTTTTTCAAGATAAAAGACAAGTACGAAATCAGATAAGCATTAATTATTTTTCGTTTTTAATCGTTTTAAAATTTAACTGTCCGTGACCCACCCAGAACATGTGGATCGCGACCCACCAGTTGAGAATCGCTGATTTAGACTATACATAGTACACATAGACAAACATCAAAAGCTGGATTTGAAGATACATGTTTGTTAGTGGTGTGTGTTAAACAGTTTGTGTGTGTTCAGCAGTTCTGATGGTCCAAAAGCAGACTGAACATTGGACATTTTACCTTGATTACAATAAATTAACTAATATTTTGTTTGTTTGTTTTGTTAAATGTGGACACCACAAAAGCCAAAATGTGTACAAACAAAGCACCCTGCATTTTTTGGTACAATCTGCTCCCTTGGAATCAACCCGTGAGGCACCACAGTTATGCCATTGGGAGGCACTCAATGTACACGAAGTCCATTTTCGGTACACCTTCACTACAGTAGCTTTAGAATATTTCACTAATGTTAGCAGTTTCACCTGGTACCCTATTACCATGCCCTTCTGGACATTGTCATGGGCAAAGAACACGATTTGACTGATTGTTTTGCGCTGTTACAACTGACTGGTGTGCTCACTTGCACATGCAGAAAACCCCATCATGTGTCATCTAACATCCAAGGCTAAGTCAATTCAAAACCAGGGGTGGTCATAATATTCAGCTATAACTGCATACATCTATATGATTAATTCAGTCAACTTACAAGCCCAATGAGTCTTCGCAAGGGCCTAAACTGGTTTAGAACTTCCATACAGCCTGTTCCTATCCTAATACATTCTTGCACAAATTATTTCATTAAGAGAGCACATCTGGGTCCATCCAAGACTGAAAGTGATTTGATTGAACTTTGGCCCTGAATTACATTGACAGTGGTACAAAAATTTGGTACCATAAAAATTTCAATATCTAGGCCCTAATGTGTAAAGGCAAATTCCACCTGGTTTGGATGAATCTCTAGTGTGTGGGATGCACCACAGCAACTTCTCAGAGCCTGGTCTGGCATGGGGAAAGTGCAGGGAGGAGTGAGGGTCCAAATGTCATTGTGGGGATGAGCTGTCAACAAGCCTCTCTTGCTCCGTGCCTGCCTGGGGGTTCCAGGAGCCATTCCTCTATGCAGCTTGAAGAGAAAGACAGACTCCACGCCCACACTGAGCTAGAGTTCCTACTGACAAGAAGGGAAAAAAAGGTTTTTGTTCCGTCACGCTGCTTCGATTTCCAGTTGTCCTTCTCAGGCCTGTCTAGCAAAGGTTAAAAGTGGAAAGGCTCTAGCCGTGACATTCAACTTGCCTTTTTAAGACCGTTATTTATTTCCAGTGTAAATATTGCAAGACACATGACCATAACAACAATGGTGTTAATCTGGCTTGATGTGTGGATTTTCCATTGCAAGAGCAGTGTTGTATCGCTCCCAACTTGCTGATAAGAGCCACAAGTTTAAGCATGTGACAACAGAGAAACAGAGAGAGGGAAAAGAGAAGAAATGGACTGATCACACCATCACCTCCCTCCATTGAGTGGGTGTAGGGGAAGATGACTAATCATCAATAACATCCTCTCCTCACAGACTGTGAGCTTACATTAGCACACAGCAGATTCCATTTTACCTTTATGAGAAAGGAATGTTTTCCAAGAGCCCCAACGGACCATTAAAGGCTGCATCTATTGTTGCTCAGTACAGACACTCTCCCATTTTTGTTTCCCCTCTCACATCGTCAGAGGATTGGCAAAAGCTCGTTTTTTACTCAGTCAAATTTGAGGTCATCTATACAGATGGGGATCGTCTAAACGGCCTGCAGAATGACATTACAGTGACGGTGAATAATGCAGCTAAAAATAAAACTGTGAGCTGCTGTCACAGAATCATGTCTGGGCATGTCAGCATGGGTAGTATTCAGCAAAGTGCTTACTACACTCAGGCAAACCTCGTAGTAGAAACTGTCTACGGGACATGTGGCAGGTTCATTGGGTTTTAGCAAAGTCAGAAACATGGTCCAGCCTTAAGAATCATTATCTATCAGAGTAAGAACATGATCCATGTGCAAATGTTACTCAGTAGGGGCTTTTCCATCCACTGAGGTTTTGAGAATCTTTAAAATGCGCAAAGCAAAACCTGAATGGAAAAAAATATAATTTGAAAAAACTAGTGGACAGTAACCTCTACATATTTGTACTCAAGCAGTGTTTGTGGTCAATTTAGAGCTACCAAATATGAACAATCAGTAAGCATGACAGCTAATCAGTTCATTTGGCCACTTTTGGCTTATTCCACACTATTAAATCACTCATCAGTTATTTATATGCCAATTAATCATTAGCTAATACTTCAGAATTGTAACCGTGTTAGATGAACAATTTACAGCCAAAAACTATGCAAATGATTATATGAAATAAAATTAATTGGAAAGCTACATTTCTGACCATTGGTGTCATTCCAGGCAGGTTACATAGTAGATCAGGGGTGTCCAAATCCAGTCGGTGAGGGCCGCATTCCTGCAGAGTTTGGCGATTTCTTTGCTCTGACGCTACAATTAAACCTGCTCATTACCTGCTGAGCTGAATCAGGTGTGTTTGATCAGGAACATCACCAAACTCTGCAGGAATCCGGCCCTCCAGGACTGGATTTGGACACCCCTGTAGTAGATGCATGAACAGAGTTTATTACATTTAAACAACATATTTCACACTAAAATCATCTACCAACTTTTCACATTGTTAGCTCCATTCATTGCAATGGAAATCATCTTAATCACCTGTTGGTTAAATAATATTTTTTCTCCTGCAATTATTGAAGGACAGAGAAATGAATGTATTAAGATGTACTGTATTGTCAGTGCAACATCTGCCAGTTTTATGTTCTGGTGAAATATTCTGTGGCAAAGACCTTATTAACATAAAGCTTTTGTATTAGTACATATTCCAAAATACATTTCACTGAAGTGTAGTGTGTCCACAAAGGATTGTGTGTCGATTTTACATTCAAAATATCTTTAGTGTCAAATTTGATTTAAGCAATGTGCTAACCAACAAGGCACTTTATACCACAGATATGCAGCAGATTTTTCTACCTGTACATGCTGTCCTTCTCCCATCTGTAACACAGATGTTTGGGTACAATCCTGCCAAATTGAATTTATCATTGTGTCACAAGATATTGAGATGGGTCTCACAGGTCCTGCCCCTGGGAACACGGATCTCTAATGCACAGGCCTAGCCAGAGTTTAACTAAGTTAGCAACGTTCAAGAATATTAAACTATTCTTTTGGCTTTGACAATAACGGCAATACAGCAACACTGTGGAAATATAATGAAAACTGTGATGTTGAGTTTATTACCATCATCGCCACAAGCAAAAAAAACCCCAACCCTGCTCTCCAAAACAACCACAAAACCGCTATGATACCTAACTACGGTCATCATGGGGCTTCCCCGTAAAGACAGAGTCATGCTTCTGCATTAAATCACAGAGTCTGTGACAGCCTATGCAATCGGCCTGTGCCACTGTGAGCCTGTATGTATACTTGTGCACTGCTGTCTGCATCGATCTACATTTACATCACCAGAACATTAGTTGGGATTTGTAATTTCTTGATTCGACAAGGTGTAGTTACATTTCTGGTGAGGTGCACATCAGGACACAATTCTGGTCTAGGGTATGTGTCTATGCTGTACCTACACCATCGATTCAATGCCATAGAATCAGCCTTCATGATGCACACTGCGATACACCGCAAAACATGGCAGTACAAAATGACATTCACTGCACCAGCCCCAGGTATACTACAGTGATATCAAACAACATTCATTGCGGGGACCCCTGTAACGATACACACCATGATAAACTGCCAAAACTTCAGAATACAAAATGATACTAAGAGAGGGATATACCTGGCCAGCCCAATATTGCAGTGATACCAAATAGCATTCATAATAGGGACCCTGTAACGACACACTGCAATAAACCAACATACACCAGAACCTCTCCCCGTAACACTGTTCTAGGGGTGAAACGATTACTCGAGTAATTAGAGTTACTCGATTACAAAAAATGATTGAGTAATATTCTGTGCCTCGAGTAATCGTTTATTTAATTTTAAAACTCCGGGCACGGTATTTCGCACAAATGACTTTTAATGTGGCACACCACGCTTACGTCACCCACGCACAGGAAGAAGGAGGCGTGGAGATTTTTTAGTTGAGAAGCGGGAATATGGAAGCGGTGAGGGAAAAGAGCGACAATGTGCCAGAAGAAAACGACAATTTAACGCAGCGCGCTATCCAACACTGGCAGAACTGGCAAAGTCTCTGCTGTGTATTTCAGCTACATCCACGCCATCAGAGCGCCTGTTTTCAGCTGCAGGAAACATTGCATGAAAGCGCAAGGCAAGCCTCAGTTCTTAGCATGTTGAGCACTTAGCACTTTCCTCAATTGTTATATGTTGTATTGATATTGTTTGTAAGAATAATGTTCAGTATATGTTGGCTTTGTAAAAAAGAAAATATTTCATTCAACATGTAGAAAACCTAGAAGTGGATTTTGTTATATCTCAGACTTGAAATTGTTTATTATTCTTAATTTATGTTTGCTTTTTACCTTTAAATCAATGTGATTTTATTTTATTTCTATGTTTTGCACTTTAAAAAAAGCAAGAGTTTCACACAGACTTGAAATTCAAAGTAGAATATATAAAAAGGCAATGTTTACTGTATTGTGCCTTAATTTATGTTTGCTTTTTACCTTTAATGTGATTTCTAAAAATGTATTTCTCTTCTGTTTTTGGATTTTTGAAAAAAGCAAGAGTTTTAAACTTGAACCTGAAATGTTAATGTATTTTGTAATAAATGTATTTTAAGCAATAAAATGTTTAATTAAAGAGCTTTAAAGTTATTTTTTTGTGTATTTCTATTACTTTTAAAATAAGCTTAAGTAGTAATTGCAGAACCTGATTTCTTTCATTTATTTTTTCCTGATTACTCGATTAATCGCAAGAATA
>BRDA01012827.1:28928-61492 GCA_036984385.1 Crenuchus spilurus | reverse complement strand
TAGTTAAAAAAAACACCCACGCCTACACGGAAGAGTCGGTGGCATCACGATCCGTTTTGTTCCTTCGTCGCGCGCTGCTTCCTTGTTTTGCCTAGCACTACGGTGGCTGAGAAGGCACATCCGCACCCACAAAAAAAATTGATTTTTTTAAAACGAGAATCGATTCTGAATCGTTCAATGTGAGAAACACGATTCGAGCTTGAAGAGATTTTTTCCTGCACCCCTAACTAATAGTAACCGTTTTTTTCCCCCATTTCCATTACCCTATCGGCTGCAGATACATCATGCATTCCTATTTATTTTGCCTTTTGAGGTATGCTTTTGAGTTATATGCATTTCTTTTAATAACATTATTATTTAGGAACAACTGACAGTGTTGTCCTCAACAACAGAATAGCTGGTCATTCAAGGTTATGAATTTGATTATTTGTGCACCCTATTCTTTGTTAAACCTGGTGCTTTGGCACTGTTTTGTATTTTTTCATCTTGTGTGGCTACAGATGGCCATAAGTGGAATATTTCAGTGAGATATTGTGATTTTACAAAAGTAGACAAGGCCATAGGTGTCTGACCGCTTCCTGGAAACTGGACATTAACAGTGATGATTTGTTTGATTTGCCCTCATCTGCATTGGGAGTCTTGCACTAGGGCTCTTATTGGTGTAATGTGGTGTATCTGCCCAGGCAGTGTTGTTACTCTCTACAATATACCATCTTACATGTATGCTACATTTATGTAACATAATTAGATTTTAAATTAATTGCTTTTAAAGTAATTTGTAAAGTCACTGGTTTGAAACATGAAGACTAAAGCTTGTAACGCTCAACATGGCATTGGTTTGCAGAGAAAGTCTCATCCTTCAAGAAATAAAGAGCCAATCAGCTTACTTGTTATGCTGTGAGTGAGAAAGTCCACCTTGTTGTCAAGAGCTCGATGCCAGATCAACTTAAAAAAAAAATGTCTTGATGTGCCAAATAATAAACTGTTATTCAATATTGGCTATTTTCATTTCTCCACATTTTGGTCTTGTATGTGGAAAAAATGCTTGTTGGTGTTGCACTCTGACTCACATTGTGCCCAATGTAGGACTACAATATGCAAACAATAAGAAAAGTGCATTAATAAGCCCCATATCAATGTTATAATTAATCACTAATGATGGTCAGACCAGAGTAAAAAGCAAACAGTTTTACATCAAGAACAAGGAAAGGATGAGGAACCCACCCTGTTTATTCATACATGAAAAGATTCATTTAATTAATTAAACTCCAGACTAAAGTTGCTGTGCAAGGCCAGAACATGAACAAACTGAAACATGCCCTCTCTCCCCACAAAGTGATGCCATATGTTATACCGGCTCTACACATGTTCAAGTGATGCAGGGTCATAATGTCTTCTCAGAGGGTTTTGCACACACAATGCCTAGACAGTTGGTGTGCATCATTAGGAGTCGATGCAGGACATGACTTGTCTGGTTGATGATGCTCAAATTAACCACAAATCTGGCAAAGACTACAAAGTTGCTCAACACCATTCTCAGGCAAGCAGTAGTTCTAACACTTACAGCTGGTTGCCTTCCATTAAGTCTAAAGTTAAATGTGCATGCTGCAAAAAACTGGCCACATGACAAACAATGTAAAGGCCCTGTAACACTACGGTAACACTACTTTGTAATTAGGGGTGCAGAAAAAAAATTGCTTTGAGTTCGAATCGCGTTTCTCACATTCAGAATTGATTCTTGTTTTCAAAAAATCGATTTTTTTGTGTGTGCAGATGTGCCTTCTCAGCCACCGTAGTGCTAGGCAAAACAAGGAAGCAGCGTGGGCTACATACAGGCATGCAAGCCAAGCCGCGGTCTTTGAAAGCAACCGTTTGGAAACACTTTGGATTTTACCGTCAACCCGCCCCAGGTAAGAAAGGGCTTGACATGACTCATGTGATTTGCAAAGATTGCAACGGTAAAGTAACGTATTTCATTTGGATTTGAAAGATCGATTCTGGATCGATTTGTTCGATTCAAGATTCGCAGCCCTATTTGAAACAATAATATTGTTTATCACTATTATTGTGCGGCAATAATCGTTTGTCTAAATTGATTTGATCACCAAAGCCCAAGTGTGGGGATGCCCACGGTTTTCAAAATCTGTTGGGATTTTAAATGAAAGCTGTGTAAGGTGTGCCCCAGCCTAAGCTATACAACCTGGTAAGGGACAAAGTCTTGAAAAGGACTAAAATCAGCAGAATAGGCGGACATATTGCTCGTCGACACATCACGCCAGACAATGTAATCTCAAATTAAATAGACATACCAGAAGCTGATATTTTTAAGGCTTACATTATTACAGCATTAACATTATTACATTCAAACAAAATACACTTCTCCATATTACACTCAGTAACATTTCTTATTGGAACTGTATTTCAAACCTCTAAATGAAGGTCTAGTTTAAGTACCACAATGACAAAAGCTTAAATATCATCAGTGCCCAGGAAAGAGCACCTCAGCTCTAGTTCAGTCAGTTGGCTCCTTTTAAATCTCCCATGATAACAGCTTTAAGAGGGCATCCTGGAAACACTCTTGGCCAGAATGCCACCTTTCCAGCACTGCTGATTCATCACCGACACAGTCACTGGGTCTGGGCTTCGGAAAGCCTGCTGCAGGGCAGTCGCATAACAATAAGAACCAGATACTGACAGACTGCGATTTAAGACTTAAACAAACTGGAACTGTGCATAAATATTGTATAAAAAGAACTGGACGCATGCATGAAGCCAGTTTGCCAATGACACTTACCATGGAGGAAAAGACTGCCAGGTTTAATGGAAACTTAGCAGTTTACAAGTGACTCCATATGCACAGGCCTAATGGCAAGTAGAAACTGTACACACTCTGTATGTAGGCCAATATCTTAAAAGGCAGGTGGACTGAGCCTACTACAGACTCCAGGGTGGTGCATACACTGTGCTGTGCACTGAATTATTTATGAGACGGTGCTCAGATGGATGCAGCTACCCTTTACCTCTGCGAGCTGGCTTAAGAAAGACACCAATTCCTAGACAAATCCACATTACTAACCTTGCACACATCTGTAAACACAGGTTTATTTCAATTGAGTAGCAACCCATGAGCTCACACCAGCTCCATCAATGAAAGTGTCCTGAACAGAAGCATTACAATCCATTTGTGTTATACTACCATTTACCATACTGACACTGCTGAACAAATCATTGTTTTACAGCAGGAATTCAGCCAAACTTGTTAATGCTGCCAACAATGAATGAATGGAACCTAGCAGTGACCATCTACCATGAAAATATCTGAATAATGCTAGTCAGTGATGGTCATTTTCATTCAGGGTTAAAACATTAGATCGTTTTGACCAACAATGATGCTGTGAGCATCCCGATCAACATGAGCTCTTCTAAATGATCAAAATGGCTTATGAATGTACACGTGCATTCCTAAAAATTAAACAAATTCACGCGTTCATAGTTTAATTCCAAAAGGTGAACAGTCAGATTTTATACTCATTACGTGTAAAGTGATATTTCAAGCCTCTTTTGTTTGTTTTATTGTTGATACTGATTGAATTTACTAAACTTGGAAATAAAAAATTGTAATAATGCGAGAATCTGTGTGAGCTATAAGACATACTGATCAATATTAAAGTAAATAAGGCTTTGAATATCACTTTTACATCTAATGACTATAAAATACAGGGGTTAGACAATGAAAGTGAAACACTGTCATGTTAGTGTGGGAGGTTTCATGGCTAAATTGGACCAGTCTGGTGGCCAATCTTCATTAATGTCACATTGCACCAGTAAGAGCAGAGTGTGAAGGTTCAGTTAGCAGGTAAGAGCACAGTTATATAGTATATTACAATGCACACAACATTATGGTGACATACCAGAGTTCAAAAGAGGACAAATTGTTGCTGCACGTCTTGCTGGCGCATCTGTGACCAAGACAGCAAGTCTTTGTGTCTAAATATTATTGAGCTACTTTGGGGTGTTTTGGAGGAGCGAGTCAGGTAATGGTTTCCTCCACCAGCATCACGTAGTGACCTGACCACTATCCTGCAAGAAGAATGGCTTAAAATCCCTCTGACCACTGTGCAGGACTTGTATCTGTCATTCCCAAGACGAACTGACGCTGTATTGGCTGCAAAAGGAGGCCGAACACCATCTAATCAATTATTGTGGTCTAAAACCAGCTGTTTTAGTTTCATTGTCCAACCCCTGTACAACAGCTTACTTTTTGCTGTAATAGCAACAGCTAACCAATGTCCAGCAGAATTTTATTTGGCAGCAGAGAGTTTTGTTGATATTGTGCAGACCTACAAGCAAAAGGTCCCTCAATCATACAGAATAACAGTCTCTCTGAGAAAAGGAAGCTGACCCAAACTAAACATGTCACTTCCCTCTTCCCTTTCCTGGACACTTAAAAAGCAGCAAAAAGCTCATTTTGCCCTCATCAGCTGTACGAATATAAAAGCTGAACTTAAAGGTGTGGAACAGCTTGTGCACTTTAAACCGCGAGGTGTTTCTTGCTGCTCGCACAGCTCAGCCGAGATCCACGGGGAAGGGAGAACATTTGCATTGTGTCACCAGGGAAACCCTGTCAGAGCTGTGTCTGTGACGGCCGAGCCGCTACTTCCTGGATTAAAGAGCAGGGCGAGAGGATCGAACCCTGCAGCAGCTCCCAGAGAAAACAAAAGAATCCATCCGTCACAGACTGGTCGCTTATCTGGCCTCACAACGTGCCAAGACAATGCCATCAGCAGGATCACAGCAAACCAATCGTATCTGTGCTCTCATCTCAGCAAGGAAATGTGTCGCTACACCCGCCTCTAACCTGAACAAGGAATCGGTGGACAGTCTGATAAATCATAAATCACATTTTTACAGAATCGCCATACATGGATTTAACCTGACTACAATGACAGTAAACTAAAAAACATCATGTTTACAGGCAGCTGTATCAGCGTGGCAGCAGAAGCTCCGGCTTGTGTCAATGTCAGCACTCTACAGACATAAGGACAAGACCGAAACTTATCCTTTAATCTCAAGTCAACAAATATTTTATTTTTTACATTTATATTTCACCAGATGCAAAAAGACAACAAAATAACAGCATTACAGTCATTTACTGCACTGTAAATATTGGGAACGGCATCAGAAATAGAAAAACATGGTCAATCATGAATCCGTAGCTTTCTGTATCTATTACAGAGCAGCATGACAGTCTGTGTAATCACTTATGACTCAGGAACTTGATGATACTCAAGCAGAATGCTCCACTAGTGCATGCATGGACATGGATCTCTTCTAGTGCTGGATTTCATGTTTAGACCAGCACGTAGTTTAAAACACAGCAATATACAGAAATGCAACATCAGCTTGAAGCAGTTGTGAAACCAGTTCTTTTATCAAATTCACATAAAAAAATAACAGCAAGATCCTTGACAAGGTGCTCCGAGTAATCAATCACTGCAAACTACACACCCTGGAACAAAGACAAAGGCAGACAACTGTGCAGCTCTCTCACAAAAATTCAAAGTTCAGCATAATACAGAACAACAGGGCTGTCTAAACATTAAAAGACGTGACAAGGAATCAAAGAAAAAGCTGAAAAGGGCACAACATGAAAAGGACACAATAAGAATAATAAACAGCATTTAAATCTTACCTGTACTCCCTAACGTTTTGTAGAACCGGTACTCCAAATGTAGCTGTGGGGCCCTGGACTTCACAGGTTCCTTTAATGTTGAAGGTTGAAAGAAAACAATTAGAAGTGGATCGTACTAGAAGCAAACAGTCCTTTCAACAATAATAAACAATAAATAGCTCAATCCCAATTTAAACCTAGACTGGGCGGTCAAAAACACCACTATAGAGACTTCCTCATTGTACAGGGAATTTAGGCAACCAAGGTTCAGAACTATTGACGGGAGCTTTTTCCAAGGTCACAGTTGGCACATTTATGCCAGCATTTCCACCAGCTATTGTTATACTAGTGCCTCAGTCGGTACTGCTAATGTGCTTCAAGAGGCTACTTTTTTGGTCATACAATGGACACTGAACACAACTCAGCATTCACAAAGACTTTCCATCATATCTACAAAGGCAGGATCATCTCGCCCTTAAAGGTTTTTTTTTAGTGTACCAATTTCAAATTTAATTCAACCTGAAAGCACTGATTTGGAATGTTAGAAATATAATAATATCGCAAAAATATATGCTAATTATTTGCCCAAAGACATAGAAAAAATCTATGTTACTGTCATCGTAATACAGAAACACAAATGCTTGGTGCATTGCTTGTATTCAATCATCTAATTTACACCAAAATAATCTTTAAAAATTAAAATTATAATGAAGTTCAAAATTTCAAAACATTTTTTAAAGAATCAATCAAATGTAAAAGCTGTGCAATCAGGGACTCAAACTTGTTATTAAGCAAATCTAACTTCAACAGTACATAACAATAGAATTGGTAGAAAGATGCTTATAATTCTAAAAGAGGACAAACTGCAGGTAAAAAAAAATATCACAGCAAAATACATTTGTCTAAATGTAATAAAAGAAAAGGGGGCTAGAATTTAATTTCATTAAATAATTTTTAGCTTGCACACAATAGCAGAATGCCAATCTGGGAGGAAATCAACCAGCTGGTTGCTCCTTTCCTCTCCAAGGTGGGTCAAAAAGTAATGCGTGGACACGAGCCCACAGTCAAGAGCCTAGTGAGGCCTGGAGTGGAGGACTGGAACACAAGCACAAAGCTAACAGGGCAGTCTCACTGAGGTAGTGCCCGCATGTTGCACAGTCATTTTTACACTGCCATATGTCACACACATAAAAGCACCATGCAGCTTATTGTAGAAGTAGGTGATTAATTCCTGCTCCTGTGTGTCATAGCTAAGTGATTCAGCCTAGATCTACAGCGGTGGATTTAACAAGCCAGCATCAGCGTTCACGTCAGTGTATGCTGGTGTATGAGAAACACAAGCTGGAGGCCAGCAGTGCCCAGAGATTTCATTTGACATGCTCATACAAAGCTTTCTGTTTTCTTCTCAGAGAAAATGTCTTACTGTGCAGGGGTTGACCAATTTTGAGCCCTGACTGATAATCTGAGCTGATATTTAGCATTTTTGGATGATTGTAATTGACACCTGAACTACAATTTAGGAAATCTTCATCATTATTATATTTAAACAACCAGCCAGCACTCGCAAGGCTAATAAACAAAAATTGGAATATTTACAGTACCAAAAAAATCAATACTTTTGTGAAGTTATCAGATATTTTCTTTTTTTCACATGCAAATAGACACAGCATAATATTGGCATTATATATCGGCCATCAAAAACCTTGCACTAAAAAACAATAGCCACTGAAAAATTCATATTGGTTGATCACCATATAAGGTAAACAAACAACCGCCCAAATATCAGTTACTTGGGTTCTGCATTACGAGTTGGTATTGACCTTAAAAGAAATCCCACCTGTCAAGCATTCCTTATAATGCATGACTGCTGTCACATATTTCAGAATTAATACAAAATTAGAACTTTAGAGTATACATACCAATTTGATGGCAACATACTCATTGGTGTAGAGATTCTTTCCTGGAAAAAAAAGGATAAAGAGGAAGAATGTTGACTCATGTTTTGAGCTAGCATTTACTCTGCTAATCAGAGATTTCAACTTCAAGAGCACTTTGAAGTTACAACCTCGGACCATGCATTCAAAACACTTTTTGCTTTAAGCCAGACCTGTATGATGCAGAGCCAAATCGGGACAAAATACCCAGCGGGAAAAAACACAAACTGCAATGAAAATAACACGGCCCTGAGCAGGCTCCCACACACACAGAAAAAGCACAGCAGAAAAGTGAAGCATACCATACAGAGGCAGCGGCTAGGCCGTCTTCTAACCTCAGAATATAAAGTAATAATCAGTACAAAGCTCTGCTAAAGGCCCTTGACTCCACTTCTTAATGCTTGTACTAGAGCTGGACCAAGTATCGAAAGAACTGAAACACTTTAGTACTTAAACTTGTCAGTCAATTCAATGCTCTAACTTAAATTTATTTATTTTTTATTAGTTGCACTCTTTAAAAATGGTTGAGATCTGTATTGATTACAACAATTATTTTTGAACAGACATGTTAGTTAAACTGTAAAAATGTAGAGATGTGTGTTTTATCAAATAAACATTATTACATTATAGACAATGAGTGTTTTTAATTTAGATACTACTTGGCATCATTATGGAAATCAAAATTCTGCTATCATGATAACCCTAGTTTGTTTTATTTATTATTGTACTTCAGATCATTGATGGGGACCGATACTTAATTTTAAACATATAAAAAAAATAGATTTTAGATGATAAATGTAAGGACTAAAAGCAAACAAAGCTATAAGCCTGCTGGCATGGTTTAATGTGTGCCAACGACTTAGGAATTACTAGATTATTACTTTAGCAGTAACAGCTAATAACTGATTACTAACAAATACACAATGCCTAAAAGCTACATGTAATGTGTTAGGTACATTAAGACCATTAAATTACACAAGAGTGACCACCAACGGACTGAGGGAAACAATAACATAATGATGCATGTACAAGCTTACATACACTGCATGTCCAAATGCATGTGGACACTGGTTCTAATGAATGCTTTCAGCTACTTGAAGTGGCACCCATTACTGACACAGATGCACACATAGCTCCTATAGTCCCTGTAGAGAAGTACTCCCAATAGAACAGGTCTCTCTGGAGCAGATTAACATGAACCTATTGGCACCATGTCTAATGCAAGGTATGAGCTAGAGGGGTTGAGCTGTGGAGCAGTGAAACGGTGTTCTCTGGAATGATGGTGCTCCATCCAGTACTTTTGGGGTGAATTGGGGATGAGGTGGAGCGGTGATCAACATCATGATCTCATTAAAAAGCTCTTGCTGCTGAATGCAATGAAACCCTCACAGCAATGCTCCAAAATCTAGTAGAAAGCCTTCCCTGGACAGTAGAGACAGTTACTCCAACAAAAGTTTGTAGTAATGGTAGACAGAAATCAGGACAGCTGGTCAGTTAACTTCACTGCTTTGAAACTTGCCTACACTGAGGGAAAAAATAAATAATGGAATAGCTAATCATGTTTATTTATTTGGTGATTAATCATCAGCTAAAATTTCAGAACTGTGACAGCCCTACACAGATTAACTTATGATTCAGTAAAGCACAACATTTATCTCAGATCATATCTCATTTATATAGTAAAACCACATCTGGTTTTAGGTTTTGTACTGCAAACAACCGGCTTTGCTGTGAATGGGTGAAGGCTACTGCTCAGATAATAAAGTGAAAGATTCCTAAATTACAAGATTCAGTTTATTTAGCATTTTCTAACAGAGTTCCTAAAGTATACACTGATAGTATCCCACTATTCTAATTTAATCACCTCTTGCAATATATCTATAGTGCACAAGACCACACTCTTCATTCTAGACACCTTAGCAATTAAAACACTAAACTGAACTCCAGAGAGAACTGTGGACATAATGCTTACAGATGTGCTCTGCATAATAGCATGTACCATGTAATAAAATATTGTTCCTTCATGCTCCACATCATATAGGCCCAAACATTATATGATCAATCGTTTTACTGCAAAATTAAATTGTGACTTGCCTGAGCAAAACACTTTATTTTGACTGGTTGTTTACCCATATACTATAAGCTCCAGATCAAGGAACTTCTATTATTTTCCAAATTACCATTGTTTTTAAATATTTTTTCCCTAAAATTATTTGTTCTTTTTGCAGATTATGATTAAACTTTTTTTTCTGCTCCAGATACTCAACCTTCTATGGAAGAAGAGTGAAGTAGGCTTTACTACAGCTGCTCACTCTCCCCTGAACATTTAGCACACATTTTGCACAATGAATCGTGGGTCATGATGAAAATACACTAGAACCTTTGATATCAGTCCATATATAAACTCATTAAACAGTATGAATGTGAGATGTGAGATAATTTTTCAACTAGATAAAGAACAGTCTTTTTTTTCAACATTAGTGAAATAAGTGCTATAGTACTAACATACATATACATCATATTCCACAATGGCTCACTCAAAATACACAAATACATTGTGCTGGACAGTAAACAGCTGTACTGAAGTCAATAAACTCACTGTCAGTAACATGTGGGAGTTTGAAAACTGAGCTCAAAACCAGTGACACTGTGCTACTTCACACTTCTACAATAGAAAACTAAGGATATGGAGAAATGGTAAAAAAAATTGTTTCTTCAGAAATAAAAGTGTGTGTTCTAATGGAAAGCGTTTTTAAAAATGGCTACTACATTCACAAGAATGTCAGCTGCAATAGATTCTTTCCTGGATATATGACCACAAGTATCAACAAGCAAAAGACAAAAAAAAGTCTTTTTACAAAGGAAAAATGTTGACCTCTCACCAAGTTTCAGCTCCCCAAAATTTCCACAACCAATCTTCTTTCCCACACGGAAGTTTGGTCCCACCATAAGTACACCAGATGATGTGGAGGAACTGGGGGGCCGAGTGTGTCCACTGCGCCCCGGGGGCACTTTACTGCTTCTTGCCGGCCTCTCGCCCTCTTTCTCTCTTGGATGATCCATGACTGCAGTGCTGGAGATGCAGAGATCAAGAGAAACCAGGCCTGGGCCCACAGCAGACAGCTCAGGCTTAGAGAAAGCTCATGGGACGAGCTTGTGTTGGCACCACTGCTGTTGTGCCTGTCACTACTGCCAGCCGGAAGGTAGGTCCCCTGTAGACATCCACACTGGGGGGGCACAAAAAGAAATAATGAGGATGAGAAGAAGTACATCATCAAACAGAGTACATACATTATATATTTTTTATATATATATAGTTCAGTTAAGTCCATCTAGTTGCTTTGACAGTAATACACAATTATTTGTCAAAATAATTGTAAGACTACTTGAGTATAATGTGTAGACAATGTTTATATTCAATCGTCACAGAAAGGACAGCCACATCTGTGGATATTCTACAGTTCCCTAAAACTGAAAATAAAACTTATTTATTTATAAAAAAAATAATTCTATACTCATTGTCTATTTTATCAGCTCCACTGACCATATAGGTACATTCTGTAGTTCTACAATTACAGACTGTAGCCTCCTGTCACCCCATTCAGTGGTCAGGATACCATATGACCACCACAGAGCAAGAATAATTTGGGTGGTGGATGAGCACTGGAGTGACACTGGTGGTGGTGGTGGTAGTTTGTGTTGCGCTAGCATGAGTGAATCAGACACAACAGAGATGCTGATGTTTTTAAATACATCACCGCTGGAGTGGAAATACTAAAACTATCCTGCCAACAGTGTCCTGTGGGCAACATTTTGTGATCACAAATGAAGGACTAGATGATGACCCATACCTGCTCTGTGGTGGTCCCGATCACTGAACAGCAGGATGAAAGGAGGCTAACAAAGTATACAGAGAAACTGATGGACTAGTCTGTAGAACTACAAAGTTAAGCTGATAAAATGAAAATGACCCATATACAAGAACAAACCTAATTTTTTATAATGAATGCATGAAAGATCATTTGATTCAAGCTTCAGAGCGCAGGCCTATCCAGCAAACGAAGTTGTAGTGACTTGTTCAGAGACACTGAATTCCATCGCTTGCACAAATCTCTGCATCAAAGAATCAGTTACTCTTGAGGGCAGCTCTGCAGAGCTCTAGTTACATAAAGACCTACACAGTACATGACTACAAAACAGTAAGACCCACAAGGGCGTCTCACAGGAGGGAGGGGTGCAGGGAGTTTGGAATCATAAATAGATAATTTATCAAAAAGAACACATCTGACATACTGCCAACATAAACCTTCATTCAAACGACTACAACTGCACAGCAATAAGCTGAACTTGAAGTGGTAAAGTGTGTAACTTCATTTTTTAGAACGCATTGTTTTAAAGAAACCAAATTTACACAAATGTTCACTCATTCCACATTTAGTCAATGGGACAAGACGTTTGGAATACGGCTGTCACCATTACAGCAATCATCTAATTATGGTTACTTTAGATTTTTAATAAACAATGATTTAAGATCATCTCAAATTGTTAAACTGGTCACAATTATTATTTTTCAGTCACATTTTTATTTTGTAATAAAACAGGTCAGTTATTAATAGTGATTATTTATATGGCAACAATCTCCCAAATCATTTTTCTCACCTCATATTCAGGTCTTACTTATTAAGGTCTCGTGTGTTTTAAGGCAACTTACTGTTTACAATGAAAATTAATCAAATTCAGTGTAGTTAGGCTGCAATCATCCTTTTAGGCAACATATTCACAAACCACCCCCAATCAGGAGTCCAGACCTAGTGAGGAATCTAATCTAATCCAAGCTTGGTCCTCTTAATTTACACTTGCTAGGGTCTTTACACGTTGCCTGCAGTGGTGACATTTAGATCATTTTCATACCATGTTCTAAAATACACCAAAAAAGATCTTCAACTTGAAAGACAGGTAGGTGATGCCTCTTTTCACAGAAATTATTTATATTTGTGTGACTATTGACTTCTACTGATTGTCAACAACACTGGCCTCCAGTTCTAAATTAAAGAAGCAAAATTTTGACGTGAAAGTTGGACAATCACCTAGATATTCATCTGGTGTACATTGATATTTTTTTACATTTGAATTATCTAAACATTTGTTGTAAAAGAAATATTATAAAACAAACAAAAATGTCATTTCTTTAATTTCAGACATGATTTGGATAAATCACTATATAGTGCGGGAAACATTGGGTTTATTTGAAAAAAATATATATTTTCACAACTGCAAAGACAAAACAATACACCTATCATCAGACTTAGAATATGCTTCATGATGCTCATCAGAGAAATACCTGTGCTCCACATTGTAGCCATTAAAAGTCTGACCTGAAGTCATTAACCTTTAGAGAAAAGATTAGCTCAGGAGGAAGTCGGGCATCAGGGATGGATTCCTACAGTGACGCTGCCAGTGAGCAAGTACTTCCCTGCGACCCCTCAGCAAGGAAAGCAGCCATGGGGGAGGGTGCTTCAGCATAATCAAGCTTCACAGAGCTTCACAGGCCTGATGTATACAAGATTGCCTACATTTATGTGCAAAACCTGTACCCTAATTAGGCTCTACTAAAATATACAGAGTTAATTTATTCAAGCTTAAATGTGTTATGATGACACTGCAAATTGATCAAACTGTTTAAATGCATATAAAAATGTATATGTAATATACAATATGGACATTATAGATATTGAGAAAACAATGCATGGTGCATGTAAACCAAAAAAGCAGTTTTATTTTGGAGTCATAACAAAATCTTTTACATTTTTGGGCTAACTAGGCTTGCTCTTATTTTGCATGTATGCTCCATGAAAACTGGATGCAGGGACGGATAGATAAGTCAAAAGGAGATTGGCATTGATCATGAAGTAATACTAGACATCTAATCTGGACCTCCTTGGTTTGTGAGTAGCTGTACGACCCATTCACTCACTCTATAACACCTGATGCAAGCTCAGATAGATTCTTAGCAAGATAAATGTAAATGTTAAAAGTAAAACTCAATCTTGTCAAATTGGGCCACCAAAAAATTCTAGTAGTTATCTGTCTGGAATCTTGAAACAATACCTGAGGCAAACATAATAACTCTCATAACATTTTTATCACACTAACACTGATGCTGTCAGTTATCTAAAATACTCAACCAACAGTCTTACAGTCAAGTAATATTGTTTTAAAATGACAATGCGAGAGCAGTCTGTGAGCTCTGGGGATCTGACATCGATGATAGAGTTAATGTAAGCTAAAGGTCATGTGTTTTTACAGAAATGATTTGTATTTGGGCGAATATTGACTTCGATTGATCGCAACACTGCCCTCCAGTTCTAAACTAACAAAGCCAAATTTGAACTTCAGATGTAGATGATTGTCTAAGACAAGTTTTGAGTTAGATCTACAGGTAGGCTTACAATTATTTTTCAGATATGAGCCATTAAAACTGGATGCATGTATGGATGGATAGATGGACAGACTGATAGACAGTAAGAGGAGAAATTAGTGTTGATCATTAAGGAATATTATCTGTTAGCTATAATAACGGTCAACATTTCTATCATACATATCTGAATGTTGATGGTATCAGCTACCTAAAAACACACAACATTGAGTGTTGCAGTCATCACAGCAATCATAGGGAGCTAACATAAGCTTATGGCGATGTTTTTCTTTTTTTTGCAGAAATTATTTGCATTTAGGTGACTATCTAGTTCTACTCTGTTAGCAACACTGGCCTCCAGTTCTATACTAAAGAAGCAAAATTTGTATACCAAACTTGTGGACAAACATCTACATCTGGGAATACATCTACAACAAGACTTACAGATACTTTTCACACATGTTCATTGAAAAATGGATGGACAAATGAATGGCTAGACATGTCAGAAATTGGTATTTATCATAAAATAATACTAAGGTGGAGCAGACAGCTGTAATACCAATTCACTCACTCTACAACACAATGCCGGATACAAGCTCATAGATATCTTCTTAGCAAGAACAGTGTTAAATGTAAAACTAAATCTTTCCAACTTGTGCCGCAAATAAATGTGGCTATATCTCCGTCATCATAATGATGGTAACAGCTATCCTAGAGCTGATCTGTTAACTAAACATATAGTCTTCAAATCAAATCCAGTTGTCACATCATACACAATCATACATGGTACAACTGGCAGTGAAGTGCTTTGTCTTATGAGCAATACTGTATTAAAATGACAATGTTTGAGGATGTAATAAAACTGTGTGCTTTGGAAACATGATGGCGATCACAAATCTCATGAAAATGTCATTTTTACAGAAATGTGAAGTGAATACTGACTTCTATTGTTTGTTAGCAACACTTACAACAGTAAAGAATATAATTATTTTTCGCAAATGCTCCATGAAAACTGGATGTATGAATAAATACAAAGAGAAGCTAGAAACTGGTCTTGATCATTAAGGAATACTAGCCATCAGGTCTAACTTAGAGCTCATTGGACAGCAAACAGCTGTAAGGACCCATTCAAACACTCTATAACAACAACTGATGGAAGATCATAGTTTCTTATCTAGTCCAGTGTTAAATGTAAAAATATTCTCCAATATGCCACAAATAAAGAATTTAGGAGCTATCTATTTTGAGGCAAATATTTCTACCATACTATAGCTGATACTATCCCTAAAACAAAATACTTATAGTCTTACAAACCAATTTTGTATGAAAATGACGGTGTTTGAGCAGTCTGTGTGCTCTGGAGACCTGACAGCTAACGTTAGGCTAAGCTCGGTCTTGTTTTCTTAGCCTCAGTGAGGACAAAAGCCTGTGAGCACACTGAACGGCTTTAACGTTAGCTGCGGGCTAACGTCAGTACGACAAGCATTTATGCGCGGAAGGAGACGTTTAAATGTACAAAAACAGAGGCTATGCTGCTTTATACCTCATCGGTATGCTTAAAGAGTACAAACAAATCCTCAAAATAAGAAAAAACATAATATAATCGAATGATACACCTTCCTGCCAATTAGCTAGCTAACGTTAGCGGACTACCGGCTGTGTCCGGAATGTAATAAGTGCTGCCTACTCAGGCTGCCTTCTGAGACAGGAAGTCGTGTCCAAATCTATTGTTTAGTGCGTTTGAAAACTTCTAAAGACTTAGCAACAAGCTGTCGTTATTTTAGCTGGGTATACATGCCTACTGAATGTCTTTTAAACTATTACAAATGGCTTTATCTCAATGCTCCCTTCTTAGGTAACAAGAGATGAAGGCAGCTACCTTCAGGTTTCAGACACAGCCAACAGTACAAACGCACTCGATACGTTAGCTGACAGCTGAAATATACCGTCGTGCTCAGTGTGGAAAGACTATTATGGACTTTTTAAACGATATGTGATCATAACCTGTTGAATACAGGAGTCAACTAATGATATGGGCTCTATAAAGCCATTATTAGCTTGTTAGCTAAGCGACCCAAGCTCGTCAGAGAACTGCGATAGACACTTACTTCCACGGTTCTGTGGGAGAGCCGCTGATGCCGTGCGGGTCACTGGCCTTTTCGCCACTATTACTGTGGTTTCACCGGCTTTGCTGGATCCGTGTGAAACCCTGAGTAAAACCAAATATATCCCGTTTCTGATAGCTGCCTCTTTTGCTCCTTTCTTTTAGTGTTCTTCCAAGTAAAGTGAACCAGCGCTAACGATACTGCGTTCCGCTCGCTGGGATATTCAAAATAAAAGTCCTTACCAAAAAATCTTTTAAAAATCAAGAAATATCAGAAAAAGTAAGCTTTCATTCAACAGGTTTTGCTCTAGTATGTACATATTTATCTAATTTGCCATATTTAAAATTCATTACGATCATTCTACAATGTCAGTTCTCATTAGTTACAAATTAATCTCTTTTCCCTTAGTAAACTTTTTAACCAGTATGAATTCACTAGATCTAATTATGACATTCTTATTTGTTTCCTGTGAAAATCGAATTATTACATTTAGTTTAATGATTAATGTTATATAAATATACAATTACATTTTAGTTCTTATTAGTTAGACATTCATGGTTTTTGAATTTTTTCCCCAAATCATTTTTATGCACAGAAGACATTTTACTAGACTTAGTACTAGTTCTAATAATTACATCATTACATTGTCGTTACATACACTGTTACATGTATTTTCATGCAAAAAAATAAATACATAAATAAATGTGAAAAAATGTTCATGTGTAAGTAAAAGTATTTTCAATAGTAATAAATTGTAACAGATATAAAATGTCTGATATCAAGTCATTTTTGATTAATTAATGGGGCAAATAAAAGTCTTTTAAACGTACTATATACTATTTTAATTTATGTTTATTAGAAACCCTGCACTTCACTACGCCAATCATTAATCTCACATATATTAATACAAATATGAAACGTTTCCAAAATAATATTTGATTTTAATGACTAAACACATGCTAGATCTTATACATCTAAAAATGCAAACAAAAAAAATGCAAAAAAATTTTTTAATTAAAATTAAAATAAAAAAAGTCATAAATGGTGCGGAAATTATATTTTTGTGTTTGAGTAATCATTGTAATCACTTTCTACTGTAAAATAATTTTATTACAGAATTGTACTTCCTGTTGTTTTATCAATAGCGCCATCTGTTGGACTACTACATTTCTTCCATTAGGACCGAAATACTTGGGAGATCGTGGTTGGGTAAAGCAGGTGTCATTTCATTTCAAACATAAAAACACCAATCTTAATACATTCTGTACTCTCATTAACAGCACTGCAGTGATACTGATGTGGTGGTGGTGTGTTAGTGTGTGTTGTGCTGATATGAGTGGATCAGACAGCAGAGCTGCTGATGTTTTTGAACACAGGACTATAGGGCCAACACAAACTGTGCAGCAACAGATGAGCTACTGTCTCTTTACATCTACAATATGGACCAACAAGGCAGGTGTGTCTAATAGAGTTAGAATTATAGTGTTTCAAATCTTCAGCAGATCTGCAGTGTCTGATCTAATTATACCAGCTAACTAACACATCACCACCACATCAGTGTCACTGCAATACTGAGAATGATCCACCACCCAAATAATACCTCCTCTATAGTGGTCCTGTGGGGGTCCTGACCAATGAACAACAGTGTAAAGGGAGACTAACAAGTATAGAGAGAAACAGATAGACTACAGTCTAATTGTAGAACTACAAAGTGCACCTGTATGATCAGTAACTGCACAACTGCAATAACATTTGAACAACATTGACCAATCCTGCACATCAGCATGGAGGAATAAATGAACTGCTTGCTTTAGGTCCTTCCACAATATCTCTATTGGATTAATGTCAGAACTTTGACTTGGCCATTCCAAAAGGTTATTCTTCTTTAACCATTTTTTGTTAGAACAACTTGTGTTCTTGGGGTGGCTGTCTTGTTTCATGACTCATGTTCTCTTGCAAAATATGCCCAAACCATGATACTACCACCACCACCAGACAGGATGAGGATTGTATGTTGGAATCCAGTGTATTTCTTCCCCTAAACATAAAGCTTCTCTTAAAAAAAAAAACATCCATGTCGGTCCCATCTATCATCAAAACATTGTTCCAGTAGTCTTCTGGCTTGTCCACATGACCTTTTCTTTAGCAAACCACAGATCGGCAGCAATGTTCTTTTTGGAAAGCATTAACTTTCTTCTTGCAACCCTGCCATGCACACAATTGATGTTCAGTGTTCTCCTGATTGTGAACTCAGGAAGTTACCATGTGTTCCTTTGTGACCTCGCTGACTATTACACGCCTTGGTCTTGTAGTGATCTTCTTGGTCAACCACTCCTGGGGAGGTAACAATGGTTTTGAATTTCCTCTATGTGTACACAATCTGTCTGCTGTGGATTGGTGGAGTCCAAACTCTTTAGAGATAGGTTTCTAACATTTTCCAGCCTGATGAGCATAAAAAATCCATAGTCTCCAAAGTCTACATAATACACTTCCACAAACATGTTATGAAGATCAGACTTCAATTCAGGTTCTAAATTCATGTTCTTTAAATATTACAGGGCATCCACTCACACCTGGTTCTCATCCCATTGACTGACAACACCTGACTCTAATTTCACCTTCAAAATATCTGATAATCTTAAAGGTGTACATACTTAAACACTCACAGACGTAATATTGGTTGATTGTCCTAAATAAATAAATTGACAGGTCTAATATTTCTGTCTCATTTGTTTGATTTGGTTCACTTTATCTCCTTTTAGGACGTTTGTGTGTCCTAAACAAGCTGATGAAGTTTTAGTTCAAATGTATGCAGAGCATTCTAAAGGGGGCACAGAAGTTCAAGCACCACTGCATATAATATAGCATACTGTATATTGATTTCTTCTGAAACCAAAAGTCTTAATATGGGTTTTAGAGTGGATGATTACCACTCCATAACACCTTCATAAACAACCTCAATAAACAATACCGTAGGGTACATTAGTCCTTAAACAATAGTGGTTTGGTGATTAGGATATTCACCTCTCAGTGAATTAAAGTCTCCATCTTTGTGAAGTTTTGGGTGTTCTCCTCATGTCTGCATGGGTTTCCTCCTACAATGAAAAAAATGGAGGCCAGGTGAATTGGGCACTCTAAACTGCCCTGGTGTGAGTGCATGCATGTCTGTGTGATGTCTGCAAAGGATTGGTGCCCTGTCCTGGCTATAACCAGAATGCCCTGTCCAACACAAAATGAAAGGGTATGGGTCTCGCAGCGATCATGAACAGAATTAAGCAGTTAAAAAAATGAATGTATAGTCCATAAACAACCACAATAAACACTATTTTTCCCTAGAATACAAGGTATTAGTCCATAAATAACCTCAATAAACACTATTAATCACTAGAATAGGAGATATTAGTCCAAAAACTACCTCAATAAACAATATTAATCACTAGAATAGGAGATATTAGTCCGTAAACAACCTCAATAAACACTATTAATCACTAGAATATGAGATATTAGTCTGTAAACAGCCTCAATAAACAATATTAATCACTAGAATAGGAGATATTAGTCCATAAACAACCTCAATAAACACTATTAATAACTAGAAAAGGAGATATTAGTCAATAAACAACCTCAATAAACACTATTAATCACTAGAATATGAGAAATTAGTCCATACACAACCTAAATAAACACTATTAATCACTAGAATAAGAGATATTGGTCCATAAACAACCTCAATAAACACTATTAATCACTAGAATATGAGATATTAGTACATAAACAACCTCAATAAACACAATTAATAACTAGAATAGGAGATATTAGTCAATAAACAACCTCAATAAACACTATTAATCACTAGAATATGAGATATTAGTCCATAAACAACCTCAATAAACAATATTAATCACTAGAATAGGAGATATCAGTCCATAAACCCCAACATACACACTTTGTCTTTAGAATACAATATATTATTTGATAAATAATCTTAATAAACACTGTTAAACAATAGTGTAGGAGATATTAGCCTATAAACATACTCAATAACAATATTAATTGATATAATCAGATAGATTGTTAATTAGAGAGTCCATTAACCAAAAAAAAAACTTGAAATATGTCACTTTACGTGTAGTTAACATAAAGTATATGAGTTTACCTGTTTGAACTGGATTATGAACACAAACACATTGAACTGTTTTTAACGCACTAGTTGCGGTGTTGAGTTTCTCCTGTAGAGGACGCTGCTGAAACAGCGTTTGCCGTGTTCGCCTGTTGCTCTGCTGAGTGGAGAACGGGCTGAGTCTGTCAGTAGTACTGCGGGATTAACGCAGCCCTGTTTAATCGTCTGTATTTGAGCTGTAGACACTGACTTTTGCCTGGTTTGGGAACTGAGGAAACACAATTAGCAGCCAAACTGGACGGATCCTTCTGCTTTACTCCAAAGAGTTAATTCCTGTAATTGGATCAATGGATATAATGCTGAGCCACATCATCTAATTACATCGCCGAAGAAGTCACAGGCCTGATAAAAGTGTCCTACATTAAGGCCGGGACACCACTGAGCTCCTGTAGACTTTCTCCAGGATCCTGTACGGGATATTATTTCTACGTTTATCTCGTCACCATGGCAGAAAGGGAAGGCGTCTGAGTGCTGCGTAGCCTGTAGAGTTTCTCAGTTTTTGGTGTCTAACTCCACACCGCCTTCATGTTGATGTGATAAACTGCTCTGGGATCGCAGCGGTTTTGCTCTTCTTGCCCTACAACAAAGCTCCCAAGTAAGTTCAATCCAAGCTGAACTTCTTTGCAGGCTTTTATGCTAGTAGTAGTCTTAATTCAGTGAACCATAAGATGTGTATTTGCACATAAAAGCCATTTAGTTTAGCTTGGTTACCTAATGGCGCAGGTTATGTTTATTGTGGTTCGAATTCCCAGCTCCACCTTAAATATCGCAGCCGTTATGTTGAAGTATGAGCACGCGCCGCGCGGCTGAACGTTACTGGTGCACTATTTAAGGTGGAATTGGAAATTTGCTGCTAGAAGTGGTGTGTGGGTTATATTTGAATAGGAATGAGGAAAGTCAAAGCCAGTGTAGCCTGTGCGGTGTAATTCATTTGAATAGTTACTAGATCATATGAGTACCTACAACACTCTAGATGGATTTGGTGGGAGAAAGTGAGGCATTTTACCTCTGCACACTAGTGAACAGTGAGCACAAATGTCTGGAGTAGCCCTGGGTAGCCCTGTCCGCTGCGCCCAGGGAGCAGCTGGGGTTTGGGTGCCTTTCCTCAAAGATCAGTTGGGATCAAACCAACAACCTTCTTATTATAAGGCTGGAGCCTTAACAGCAAGCCCACGGCTGCCTATTACACCGATGACTGTATGCTCAATGGTTTTCTGTACAGTTATCTAAGTTTATATATACACTACTATGGGAATAGTGTTCTATCTTTAAAATTGTTAACTTTTTATCATCATGTGGTCCAAAGTTGGGTCATGATTAGCAGAAGTTAAACATAAAATATATCATTATTGAGCCAAGGAGCATTCAAGGAAAAGTTCATAACCATTACACAATTTTCCATTTTTATCCCACAATCAGCCATATTTTGCATGTTTTGCTTCTTGATATGTAAAACTAATATTTTGCTAACAAACACTACAGTCACCTCAACAGAGACTATTAGAAGCCACTAGTCACCTAACAGTAACAGAGTCATTGTTTCACTAAAATGTCTCTTAGCATAGCATGATTTGCTGTGAACTATAAAAATCAAGAAAAAAGTGCACTCTCATGGCTGCGTATTGTGATATTGTATTAATTTTTATAGTTCACAATATGTCATACTGTGTAAATATGGCTATGACAATACCAGAATTTGGATTTCAATACCAACTGTAGTGCCAGGATACTTCATGCCAAATCAGTACTCTGGCTGTAAACTAAAAACATTGTTGTCTGTAACACCAAATGTTTTATTTGATAGAATATAAACAGAGTTCTATATTTTACTCCCTTTTAAAATATAATATCTGCAATCCATATATAACTCTTTAATTGTCAGTGGTGGATGCGGCATTCAGCTGCACAAGTTTTTCAAAGCTCATAGTAAGTCTTACCTTGTCCTAAACCACCCTTACTACTTGGTAAGTCTTTAATTCATATCTGAAACTGGTTTGAGTGAGTTAGGAGAGGTTTTGGTAATGTAATTTTTACAGTAACTACTGTTTGCTAACAACATTAGCATCACAGCTCCAGCTCTAAATTTTAGAAGAAAAATTTGAATGTCAAACATGTCCAATCAAATCTTCAGTAATAGGAACATGTGTGTAATATGGTTTCAGGGTGAACCATTTTTGCAAAGGACTGGGTAGGCAAATATGAAAATGTGCAAATTTTTCTCTTTGCTGTAAAAGTTTTGATCAGACAGATCCCTTCTTTTCGCGAAATTAGCAGCAAGTCACGTTTTCCCCGAAAAAAGTTGACGATAACCGAGGTTCCACTGTAGATTAAAACTGATTTTTTTTTTGTCTTCAAGCGAAGGCAACAGAACTAACCAATGTTAAACCAATATTTTTTTTTGCTGTCTGGACAGACTTTGGTGTCTAATGTTTGCCTTTTCAGTTTTGCACCAGAGCTAAAAAGGTTGACTTAAATACAGTGGAGATTACAAGGGACAGATTTTCATTACTGTTAAACTACAATAACTTCAGAGCTTGAATGAAAACTTAAAGAACAAACATCAAACATGTCATGGTTTGGGCTAAAAACATGATCCTTTACATTGAATTTCCTTTAAATCCAAAATGGTCCACAGTTTTTTCACATTGCATACAAAGAAAGACAAACCAGAACTTCTTAAGGTGAACAAAAGTTCACTGGAGCTTAAAGGTTATGATTGGAACCTGATACTGTAGTTGGACAAGTCCTAAACAGAATTTTTGGATATGTACACCATTAACATGTCCGATATTTAAAAGAGGGGTTCATACAAGGACAAGTTCCCCTGTTTCTGTGATCTTTACTAAGTAAAAGTCACAAGAACAGCAGAGCAGCCTTAAACATGTCAGTGGTCCATTGATTTTTTTATTAGAAACTACAGGGTGCAGTTTTGATTAGTGGTAGACTGATTATTCACTCTTATTCATTTTCAGATATCTGGCATTGGCCTATTATTTTTAAACAATCTGCCTTTGGTGATGAGGCTGATAAACAAAATTCCACATTTCCAGGCACATCTGCAGGCAGCCTGATCAGTGTAGCTGCTGTGGAAAAATATTAGAGTGCACTCTAGTGTCATTTTCACCATTCTATTGGCAGATGAAGACATGAGTGATAAGTCAACAAATATTTTCTTTCTTACCTTTGTTTGATTAGATGGGAAAAAATCACATTATGTTGCCACTATATATCTGCCATCAACCACCCTATTCTCTAAATTTTGCCATTGGCCTTTGAAAACCCCATATTAGTCCATCACTGGTTTCAATGCTTTTAGGTCTGAAGGGTTTTTTAAATCGCTGGCATAATGTATTCCACATCTTGTCTAAAATCCTAAAAGCCTTTGACAAGTATGTACTTGGCAACAGATGAACCTTCCATTAAAATGAAACAAAAACCTCATTATTCTTGCAAGAAATGGTTCTCGAGACCAAGGTTGGGTCTTTAACACCCTAAAAAAACGTGATCTGAACCAAAGAGGCTAGGTAGAAATCTGTTAGATATCTGTTTCTTGGAGAGGAATGGGAATGAAGATCAATTCAACTTTCTTCACCAAATCTCTTAAACAATACCAGTTTAAAAACGATGTACTGGTAAATGTGGAACTTTGTTTGAATATTAAATTTGTGTTATTTTGGTGTATTCCATCAAATTATTAGCAATGTATGTTTTCCATATGCTGAATACATTCTATTATTATAGCTTTTTATATATTATAACATTATACCATTGGAGCATAAGATCCCAAGACATTTGTAATAGTCTTAGTATAAATGTCTGTTGGTCTCAATCACTTATGTAGAGTAAAAACTAAAAACCAATCCAAAATCCTCCACCTTATTTGTGATAAAAAATATTTTTTCCTTTTTGAAATTGTACACGTGATATTTTGAAGTCCTGTATGTGTTGCATATGTTGGGGTTTCCCTTTTATAACAATACCAAAAGCAATGACTAATGTTATTAAATGGAGTGGTGGTTAGGGATCTGGTCTTGTGACCAGAAGTTCACCGGTTCAATATTTGGGCAGGTCATGAGTGAAGTGCCCTTGAGCAAGGTACCTAACCCACCACTGCTCCCTGGGCACCGTGGATAGAGATGTCCACCACTTCGGGCAGATGCCTAGTGTGTGTGTTTCTAACTAGATGGGTTAAATGCAGAGGTCATGTTCTGTTGTGTGCAGTCACACTGGCAAAGTTTAATCTAATCTAAAATCTAACACTCAGTGAAGTTTAGACTTGCTTTTAAATGAGAGATGCTAATGCCAGGATTTTGGGTGTGGCTTGAATGTTCTTCATATAGACTTTATGCATCATCACTTTATAGTTTTCTAATCAAGTTTCAATATTACAAGCTTCTCCATTAATATCCAAGGTTGCACGTTGCCAAGCAGGTTGCCAAGCAGGTTGCCAAGCAGGTGTAATCCCAAATATTGATATATCAGGCTTTACCCCAACCTTCAGATTATGACCTTCATATCTTATCAAATGCATTAGGAATGTGGGCATGTACTGTGTGAGAAACAGGAGTGGTGAACTGGAGAGACTACCTGCTAGATGATCCCTTAACAGAGCAGTTGTTCACTGATACTAATATACCAGTCACCAAAAACACAACCAATAAGTGAAGGGAAGCACTCACATTAGTATAAAGTTGAAACGGCCAACTGGGCCCAGATGTTGACTTTTGTGGCTTGTGTTTGACATGGCTGAAGTTAATCAACCAAAACATGTTTGGGAACCAAACCTTTGCTTCTTGAGTTTAGAACTGGAGCCTGCCAGGGTAATATTGCTAACAAACACTAGAACTCGGTAGTCAACTAAATTTCCCAAATACATGAATACCAAATCAAGATCTTAATAGAGGTTTAGTCAGTGTGATTTAGAACACAGGATGACTTAATGTGAGATATAAAAATTAATCAGACCTCACCCGTACAGACAGACTCTTCAGGCAGCAGCAGGGCTGGTACCAGAGTTCTCAGAATTTATAAACTAAAACTGATTCTAGATCAGAACTTCAAATGACATTATCCAATATAGCTTGAGTCAAAATATATGTTTAGATATTTGTGAGAGGAGCTTAAATAAACAGACACATTTTTCAGAGCGAGTCAGACACCTGCACGTTTTTTCCCGCCAAATAACGTGATCTGTCATTCATATGATAATGACATGGTAATTCCAGACATAACATTGGTGGATTACCGGCCATGGAATTAAAAATCTGAACAAAGAGCTCTCACCTGAGTATTCACACCTATCTCATAAATATTCAATCTGTGAACCATTAAACGAATCAAACACTTGTCACCTCACATTTGTTAAACTTTAGAAATAAAACCACGTACAATGTCTAAAACCTGTAATGAGCAGTGTGTAGCAAACACCTCTGTTTATTCAGTTCTGAGCTCAAAAGTCTTGGCTAGAAATGTTTAGAATGTGTTTTTGCCCAATATATCAGCACATCTGAAAATAGGAAAGTCTTAAGTTTAGAGCAATTAAAATTTTTTCAGATTTAATCAAAATATAGATTTATTGTTGTTGTTGATGAATTTGTGTTGAACTAAAATCTGTGTAACAATTTAGAAAAAACATTTTAGATGAGTGTAATTTGTGAAAGGAAAAAGAAAAAGTCATGGCATATCAGATTACCTCAGAGCGTCTGAAAACCTCAGACTCCAGGGGGTTAAAGCCCACAGTAAGTCATATGCCTTAACCACATTGAATAGTCTGTGAGACCTAAATAAAGGTCTGGATGTTTGAGTTGAGAAAACATTTTAGGTGTTGTTTTGGGCTATTTAGGTGACTATTGAGTTGTTGTTTGTTAGCGACATTAGTCTTGCTGTTTTGTTTTAAACTTTATACTGAAGTGAATGTGTATACCCTGTAGGTTTTTAAAGCTCTTGCTCCGAGAAACAACTTAAGACTGAACTTCAGTAACTTAATCTGGATTATGATGTAACATTATGAGCATCCTTCTTCAGGCATTACTGATAGACTCAAGCATACCCCAGCCATCCTTCCTGGTCAGGTGGTTGGCTGTACTGTTTACAGTAGATTGATGTGAAAGTTTGGCAAAAGATGTTCACAAGGTTCTTTAGTTTCACACTTGTTTTAAGAGACTAACGAAGCTATCAATTAGCATCAAGCTAACATGCCTAAATTACACACTTGCCTCAAAAATGGACTTGCTTGTGTGGTTTCTGACACTGTGTGTCATAATAACTTTGCTCATAAACAGTTTAACTCAATGCTAAACTAAATTGTCCAGTCGCCTCTGTATAAATTTCTAAAATGACCATCAAACTGCATGCAGATCTTAATTAAGATCATACCGAATAATCAGAATCGGACTTACTGGCCAAGTATATTGGTATGCACACAGAATTTCATTCTGGCTGTTGGTATCTCTCTAGTAATATATATAAAAATAAAGGTAGTGTACATATATAAACAATACACATACACAGTGGACATTTCATAATGTACACAAACTGTGATGTCACAAGTAATATAAACAATGTGCACACAATACACATGTAATCGCACAGATTAAGCTCAAAACAGGTCACGTAATGTACATGATATTGCAAGCAAGAGCAAGTTTGGTAATACATTATGATGTACAGTGTTAGGATGAGTGTAATAACTGTCAGGGGAAAACAAAAATAGCTATAGTCATAGTATTAATTCCAGCCATGATAGACAGGATAAGTGCGTATAGCACTGACATTTTAGCCATTTTAGTGTCCTAAAACATATTGACTAGTCTTTGATACCTTCATTAACATCTGAATGCAGTTTGATTGGATCGACTGTCACCTACAGAATTTTAGGTGATAATTGAGTGGATGTTAGCAACATTAGCAACTCCAGTTTAAATCTAAAGGAATAAGTTTTAGTTGACTGGTCAACTACACCTCAAGTAAGTGCAAATATGATGTGATTATGTGATTAGCAGCATGCTTTTATATATTTTAAAGGCTTGCCATGTTTGCATTAATGGATCCAATATTTCTTCCATTAGTTGACTACATTAGCCTGTTAGCTTTAGTGTAAACAACATTGAGCATTTCAAATAGAAGATCATTGTGTAAGTGGTGCTCTGTTGCAGTAGTTAAAAACAATAGCAGCCATTTGATTCCAAGTACTCCAGTGCTGGATTTGAAAAGGTCTTCTATTGCTTCAGGGCTCCAAATGGTGCATGACTGATGAATGAATTGTCATGATGCATGTTATTTCTATATTATGGTTTTCTGGGATTTTTAAACAGGTTAAAACTAGAGATCGACTGATTATTTCCATTTTTAGATTATAATTATTCTGCCCTCGCGTGTCTAGTAAACAAAAAATGGCACATTTACAGGCACATCTGCAGTTCCTGTAGAACAGTGTTAAAAATGATGTAAATGCAATGCCAACCCCCATGTTGGGTACTTTTATGGATTTTTATGGATAAAAATTATTTGTGTATCATCAAATTTATTTTATCTCCATTTGTACTAGGTCTCTTGATCTCAAACACAACCATCATTGTGTTTCAAACTGCCACATTCAATGTTCAGTTGGCAGTGATGTTCAACATTGACTTTGTTTTTATGCTGTGACCTCTTGAACCAGCCACATGGTTTGATCCAGAGATCTGAGGGTTCTCGATGGAGCAATAGTGGGTCAGCAGTTCTGTTAGGTAAGTGGCAGCTAGGCCATTTAACCACAGGGAGCCAGTGAAGAGATGCTAACAGTGCTGTAATATGATCATGATGTAAGTGTGGCAGTAACACGATTATCATCACAGCCCTACACTGATGCATTGATGGATTGCTCAGTTGGGTCAGTGCATCGATACAGATTGATAGATTTTATATCACTAATTATATCATTACCCAGCCTTGCTTTACAGTAAGTTAGTTACTGTAATTTCCATACAGGGCCCACTTTTTCCCATTTTCAGTCTTATGGAGAGGCCACAGCTGTCAAAGAGCCCAGTGTTTGGCCCCAGACTGGCTCAATATACCCTGCTTCTCGAAAGCTCAGTGGCCTTTGAGTCCCCGTGTAGGCATGCAGAAAACAAAGGGGCTTTTGTTTTCAGCGCCCGGTGTCCTGCCATCACTACAGCGAACAACAGAGACACAATCATGATGTCCTTGGCTTCTTCTTAAAGCCTCACACCATCTCAGGTTTTTCCTCTTGCTTATTATTTTAAACAAGGTTCACGCCACTCAACTCTCCAATGGAACATTTTTTGCACTCTCAACCACTGCGCTACCCATCTAAGTCTAACAGGCTGAACTGTAGAGGTCCAGTGAGATTGCTGGGACGCGTCTCCTGAGGAGGTGGTGGTTCTATGCTCTGATGAACTGTGGGGCCATGTGCCCTGAAACTAATGAGAGAAGCATGTTTGAACCTGAGAGGCTGTAGGAATGTGGTAAATGCTTTGAATGATGTCATATATCTTAGGTTTGTTTGCATGTCTTAGGTTTTGGGGGGATGCTGTATGTGCTCTCCAGATGTTAACAAATCCAGAACATGTCTTTATGGAGATGGGAGATAAGCTTTGGCTGATGTTCATCTCTGTCTGTACTAACATTATTAGTGGAGGTTTGAAGGTTTTGCTTACAGGGTTCATATCTCTATATTTTTCTTGTATTGATTTATGACGTTTGTGTGGGTTTATGACTTTGTTCTTGTTTATTTTCCATATTTTCCATCGTCTTGCTCACTTAGTAGACTGCTGCTGTGCCTATAAGAATGACATGTAAATGTTTTCATCTGTTTTGGTTGGTGGCCATATTGGTTGGTGGTTATATTGCTCCTTATTCAAAAAACAGCATACTCTGAAACATTTTATTGTGAATGGGCGGAGCTTAGCTCTTAATCTGAATAGGCTGGTAAATGTGCCTGTGATGGATTGGAGCCCTGTCCTGAGTTTAGCCCTGCACCCAGTGAAGGGGTAGGGGATTTACCACTACCCTGATCAGGATTAAGTGGAAGATGATGGATGAATGAAAATACGTCGTCTTCTGTGACATCACAGTTCATTTTGAAATGGGTTATTTTTGCAGTGTCCAATGGCCTGAACTTTGACATTGTTTATATTCTAAATTAAACTCATTTTACATATTAAGTATTTAATTAATGGTAATAATATTTAATGATGTTAAACTGCTTCCATTAGCGGTGCAGTTTATTTTATTGATGTTTTGTTTCTTTTCTCAAAACGGCCACCAGTGCTAAAAGGTCCTCTCTTCTCCAAATATTTAAATTTGTTAGATACAAATTAGCAATTTTTTATCTTCTAAGTCATCAAACTACTTGGGGCATGATATGAACATGATACATTTTTTCAGTCATCATTATCAAGACATTTCAGACCTCAGAATGTTGTCAAAACAATGGAACATTCAGCAGCGTTCTGAACAGCCATGTAAATGATCTCATTTTGGCCATAATTTAACTTGCACCAGTTAGTTCTGAGTCTGATTGGTTGAGAGATGTTCTAGGCACAGCACTCTGACCAAAGCTCTTTAAGTATTGCTCCGCCACATGCACATAACCTAGCAATGACCCCAGCGTCCCGCCATCCTGCCCCACCCAAAACAACACTTGATTGCACTGAAAACGCAGAGAAATTGTCAATACAGTAAAGTAACTGGACTGTTAATGTATGTACTGCTCTGCTGAAGAGCAGGAATAAAGATGTTTTGGTACCATCAACAACAAATGAAATGAATCCACTTCACCGAGTTTAGAGCTGAACGTAAGATATATGAATGAATGGTCAGCCGCAAGTGGTGGTTCATGAAAAACATCTGAGAAATCGGTGTATCTGTGTTTATTTTCTGTATAATAAACTGTTATTGGGGAAAAATATGTTCCTCGACTATTATGACTGAAGGTCACAGTGGTTTTAGCAGCAGAGTGTCTGATAGAGGAACTACTTTACCTTACTTTTATCTTAAAATCTAACAATAAACCACAATAACAGAACTGTGGTATAAAAGCAATAATACACTCGAGAGTCGTGTTATAACATGAGATATTGACACTGGTGCACTGAGCTTTGGCACGATGACGAATCCCAGCTCACCAGTGCCAATATCTCATATTATAGCATTCCCTGATTTTGAATCGTATCAGTATAACCAAATGGAATTGGAAAATTTGTAGTGAAATATTCACTGAATCATTAAAGAATCATATTTGAATTGTTGTGAGCTCAGACGTGTAGAAGTGTAATAATATTGTGCAATTCTCAAGTATAGTAGTGAATGGCCAGAATTGGGAACATGACCCCTGAGTGGCCTCTGGTCAGGAGTAGTAAGTGTCTGTGATGGCACATAGCTTTCCACTGCTTTACAATCACTATTCCTGCCTTTCTATGTGCGGCATTTGGCTCAGTGTGTTAGAATGTGTCACCTTTGCTTGTCGGGTCTTATATTAACTTCTTCTCTGCGGGCTGATCTTTCTGTGGAGCAGGACAAGCTTCAGCTTCTTCATCTTCAGCTCTGTCTCTCTGACACCTCACTCATTTCTCCTTTGTTGCAGGGCCACTGTACAGGCAGAGTACCTGGACAGAGGCATTACTAACCCCTATCATTTCACTGCGCCTTGGGTAAGTTCTTCATGCTTGCTGGTGGACAGTATAGTATACTTTGAGTGTGATCCTTGAAGATGTGCATTGTGATTTCCTCACTCTTTTCTGAGCTTTGCTAACAACACAGTGTGTGTAGAGGTGTTACAGTAGTGGAGTGAATGTGTAGTATAGTGTAGCAGTAATACTTTAGATACTTGGTGTCTTTCTGTGTGTGTATCTACAGTGGTGGTACCTTGGGATACGAGCAGAACAACATACAGATTTTTTAAGAAACGAGCTGCGACTCTGTCCATATTTTCGTTTGTGATCCAAGCCAAAGTTCAAGATCCGAGTTGCTGCTGCTAGTTGGCGCGCTGGCGCAAAGGTCCAGTATGGGCAGCACAACAACTCTCATTCTTTCTCATGTGTTCACAGAATCATGTCCAATCTCATGCTCTGTACTCCTTCTTGCACACTTTTTGGAAAAAAAAAATGATAGTAAAAATGTTTTAAACCCTTAAACCTTTTTAATTTTAATAACATACATACTGTAATTATGTTAAATACTGTTAATATTATTTCGTGCACACCGGTCACCTGTGAAATCTAAAATTGAAATATTTTGTTATGCATTGGTAAAGTGCATATATGTGTGTTTCTTAATTCAAAACATGTCTCTTTGTCCATAATTTAGGATGATTTGGGGATGTTTCACAGGACTGGAACAGATTAAATCTATTTGTTATTTTAAATGGGAGAAATGTGTTTGATATACGAGTTGACTGACTTATGAGCTCTGTTACAGAACAAATTAAACTCGTATCTCAAGGTACCACTATGTGTGTGTGTGTGTGTGTGTGTATCTGTCCAATAAATGACGATCCGATATGTATCTCGATTCATGTGGTACGATACGATTCAGAAATGATTTATTTTAAATTGGACCGATTCGAATTAGTTTGATTCGATTGAGGAGGATTTCGATACGATTGGGTTCAGTATAATTGGGTAGGAAATAATACAAGTTACTTGTTTAAAATAGATCATTTACATTATGATTCAACATAAGTTAAGACTAAAAATGTGTTTTTGCTTTCAGACAGATTAATGAAGTACTAGAGAACTAGTATATTTGTATTTGACGTGAATTCAGAAACAGTAAAATACTGTGGTGTTGGGATGTGGTACCGGGGCTCCAATGTTTTTAACAAGTCCCCAAAGCCCTCATTCTCCACCACACAGTATGGTCTTAAGTCTTAGACAATGAACCAGGCTATTGAAGCCGTTATTACTTTGGCTGTAGCTGAGTTGTGGTCGAGTTTTGGCTGGAGGAAGTCCTGTTTTTCTGTGTTTGTCCTGCCGTGTCTTTGGGCTAGCAGTGTTAGCGTCCTCATCGCCACTTTCCTCGTGTCGTCTCACCAAATGTTCTCTGTTCTTCATTTAAAGACCGAACTTCTTCCAAACTTTAGATTTTAAGCTCGGCGGAGTGTTGTACAGTATATATGTGGTCAGACGTTTGTCTTTGAAACGTGACTGTGGCGAGTATCACGGCAGTTCATGAGAGAGAGCGAGAGAGAGAGGAGAGGGGGGCGGGGGATGGAGGGAGAGAGAGAGAGAGAGCGCAGCAGAGGCATATCAGTAACATG